>RJWK010032747.1:0-23504 GCA_004363435.1 Platanista minor | reverse complement strand
CTCCCCCTCTCCCCCTCCCTTCCTTTGCCCCACGTGGCATGTGGGATCTGAGTTCCCTGATCAGGGATTGAACCCCCGTGCCCCCTGCATAGGAAGCGTGGCATCTTGACCACTGGACCGCCAGGGAAGTCCCTAAACTGAAATTTATATTTGAAAGCTTAACTGGTTCAAGTTAAACATTTTTGGCAAGAATTCTTCATAGACGATGCTATGTATCTCCTGTTTTGTTGCAAACCTGCTTGTCCCACAGTTAATGGTTTTAGATTTACCCTAGAATTAGAGTCCTGTCAGTCTGATCTTTCCCCCTTGAAACTAAAAAGCAGTTTTTGGTGCTATTTGAGAGAGTATTAAGGCCCAGGTCCTCAATAACCATTCCCCTAATGGTTTTAACATGGAGTAGGATATTTAGCCTGAATCAGTAATTTCATAGGGTTTATGCAAAGGAGTTTAAAAATCTGGGGTCATTTAGGACAACTTGATGTCCACGAGCTTTTTTTGGTACTTGACACTGGTGATTTCTTGCCGTCGTCATTGTTACAGTGAAGCCTGGCCTTGGGGAAGGAAGATTGTTAGATTTAGTCAGAAGAACTAAATGCTGGTCCTCACTGCCTCAATCAGCCATGTAATTTAGGGCAGGCCACTCTTGTTTCTTAGCTTTAATGTTTGGGGGATATAATAACTTTTGATTAGGTTATCTCTTATGTTCTTTTTAGCTCTGAAGTGTTCTAAGACTTGGTTTAGAGTAAACTGAAAGGATGGGAACCTTGGGGAGGTTGAATTCTTTCCTTC
The DNA here is from genome assembly GCA_004363435.1 of Platanista minor. Lineage (NCBI taxonomy): Eukaryota > Metazoa > Chordata > Mammalia > Artiodactyla > Platanistidae > Platanista > Platanista minor. Next base: position 22,715 of record RJWK010032747.1, on the reverse strand, counting down.
CTTGTGAGATACTCTTTTCTCCTGGGTTGGCAGGTCGCAGTGTTTTTTGGTGGTCTGTCTATCAAGAAAGATGAAGAGGTGCTGAAGAAGAACTGCCCGCATATCGTCGTGGGGACCCCTGGCCGCATCCTAGCCCTGGCTCGAAATAAGAGCCTCAATCTCAAACACATTAAACACTTTATCTTGGATGAATGCGATAAGATGCTTGAACAACTCGGTGAGTAGCAGTGCTGGGACTGGGCCAGTGATCTGGGAGTTGCCTTTTGGAGCCAAATGATGTTTATTTGATACTGGAGCACTTTAGTGCCAGGACGACTCTTAATCTATCACCCATGACTGATGGCTCTGGCTTCCCTGGTCAGTCTTTGTGAGGCGTTTTAAGCATCCTTAGTGATGAAGGAGGAGGGTGTTAGGCTCTTTCTTTTGGTGATGTTTATCTTTGAGAGAAGGGACTTTGCTGATGTTGGATATTAGTCACACCACCATTCTCCTTTGTGAAACCCTCTAGTGGGTGTCATGGGGAGAAACTTGAGCTGGACAAGGAGACAGTCTACTCTTTTGGCATCCTCAGCTCAGCATATATTGTCAGGATTTATAGCTGAATAGATCTCTAGACTTAAGTTCTAGAATTAATGTGGAGGGTGTTTGTGGGAGTTTGTGTGGTGTGGTATTCTGGTGTGCTAAGTGGGGTTAAGTAAGGAAAATGTTTTGTAACAACTCAAATTTGGTGAATGAGAGAGTAGGGATCGACAGAGCCCCAGGGATAAGTCATTCCAAATGATCTTTGGCTATTCTAGATGGCGAGCTATAAGGTGGGCTCCAAGTAGAGATGTCATATTTGCCTGACTGGATAGGACAGTGTGATCCAGAGGAAGCATGGAATGGACTCTGACAGCTGGAATGTAATAGGTGCGCGATATTTGTAGACAGTTGGAGCTTGGGGAGAGAGGAATAGGGAGAAGGGCCTTCCTTGTAAAGCATTTTTCAAAGGACTTTGTGAGCCTCTGCAGTGGGCTTTATCCCTATTTTTTAGTTGTGGGCTTTGGGGTTTCATTTAATTTCTTGAGTGGTTAAAATACTACAGCTGGAACCTGGTCCCAAATCCATTGTTCTTTCCATTGTGTTATTACTATGGATATGATTATACGGTGGTTGGAGAAAATAGTGTAGAGAGAGGCCTGAGGCAAATCTTCCCCTGAACTGAGACTCTTGCTTACCAACAGTCTTTATCTCATTGGTACGCCTGTTTCTGGTCTTTGTTTACGATATATGCTTTTCTCCTACTATAGTTTCTTTTCCTTGTAGACATGCGTCGGGATGTCCAGGAAATTTTTCGCATGACCCCCCATGAGAAGCAGGTCATGATGTTCAGTGCTACCTTGAGCAAAGAGATTCGCCCAGTCTGCCGCAAGTTCATGCAAGACGTAAATACCCTTCTACCTTCTCTCCCTCCACTCCCCGCCCGCTGCCTCCTCCCCCTCCGCGCCCTCTTCCTCCAGACTCCCTTGTCCTTCAAGCGCCAAGAAGGGGGCACATGCCCATTTGGGAGTGATGACTCCTTGAAGAGACACACAGAGGCAGAGACAGACAGTGTTAGGGTCTGCGCGGGCGCCAGGGAAACTCCGGAAGACTTGGTCGGGTTAACGTGAGAGCGGGAAGTGTTCGACTTTTTTTTTTTAATCACAGCATTTTTGAACCTCTTCTCCCTTTTTGGGGGAGGGCAGGATTTTCTGCCCTACCACCCACCCATCGTCTCCTACATACTCCCTACGGCCACGCACCCTCAAGGTGGCATCGAGCATACAACCAGAGCCTTCTGCTCCCCAAACTCATAATGTCCCGGTGACAGGAGAGCAAGAGAGGGACAGACAGATGGCAGGGCATGTCCAAAAGAAGAGCAAACAGCACAGATGAATCCGCTCCCTCCCCACCTCCAGGGGTGGGGGCCTTTGGCACCTCAATCCCCGAGTCCATACTCCTTCCCACCCATACCTCCTCGCACCCATCCGGAACCTCGGTTGATGTGAGCCGGCAGCAGAGAAGCACCGTGGCGCGGCGGGGGAATGCGGACGGCACCCGGCGGTGGATGGCGGCAGCGGAGGCCGCGGGGAACCTGACCAGGAAGCCGAGGACCAAAGCAGCCTCTTTTTCCGTTCCCGGTTTTTTTCCTGAACCCAAGGCGTGCCGTGTTCCCTGTTTCCCTCCATTTGTGTTGGTGGGGAGGGGTGTTCTGAATGGGGTGGTAGATTTTTTTTCATTTTTTTTAAACACTTCTTTTTTTAATACTTAGAGGGATATGGGAAAGGTAAAGTGAGGAGCTCCACTTGGATGTAACCAGGTGGGTGCTAGGGTCTGGGGCTAGGCGGGGCCATTGTATAAGCAGTGGAGTGTGTTCTTTCCCTCCCTGCTCTGCTCCTTCCCATGGGACCAAAACTCTTCAGCTGTACTTGGGGCTCAGATTAGATCTGAAAGAAGCCATGGAACTTCTCTTTGGAAAGCCTACCTTTGCTAGTCTGACTTCTGAGATTGGGCTTCTGGTTTTCTCCCATGACACACACATCCTTTCCTGAAATCTTGGACCCTGGGGTTTTATGTTAACTATGTCTTCAAGTTAGTGAAGAGTGCTAGGAAAGTTGGGCTTTGGAGTTGAGTCTTGTGTCAATTTCCGCCTTTTTTTTTTTTAATGCTGCTTTCCTTCCCTTAAGGGGTTGTGTGTGTATATGTTTTGTTTTGTTTTGAAAGATGAGTGAATAACTGCTGCTCTGAGTTTGCTTCTTAGCACCACTTATTGATACCTTCCACGTAACAGTATAGGTGGTTTGATTTTTAGTTAAGACCAGTTTTATCTAAAATTGTTTCCTTGTCCGAGGGCAAGTTGTTGCTCATCTTGAGTAATTTTTGCTTCTCTTTTCATGGCATTTTGACTCATGTCCACTGAAACATTGTGATCTTCCACCTTCCTAATGGGGATATGGAAGACATCCGCCTTCCTAATAGGGATATGATTCTCGTAGTTGAGAGCGTAAAATGGAGTAGTCCTTGTCCTCTCCCGGATATTAAACCAGCTCTGATGGAGTTATTCTGACCTCGAGTCATTGTTTCCCATCACTTCCCAGGTGTTTGGATCATGTTCTCTTGGAGAATCACCTCCCATTGTTTTCTTTCCTCCACCACCTCCATTTGAGGTAATGGCATCTTGCCATTGGGTGGTTGTACTGTGTCTTTTCCTCCCTGCAAAGTTTCTTTCCCGTGAAAATTTTCAGTTGGGGAATCTTAAAACTCAACTGATAGGAAGGAAATTAGATCTACTGCGGAAAAGACCACATTAAAATGTGGGTATTTTTGGGGGTGGGGTTGGGTTTCCAATCTCCTCTCTTCTCCCCATCCCACCATGGGGTGTATTGGAGATCAACTTCCTCCACCCCCCCAGGTTTAACCCCCCCACTCTGCCCTCCTCCCGTTCCCCACCCCTTCCCTCCCCCCTCCCCCCCAGCCAATGGAGATCTTCGTGGATGATGAGACGAAGCTGACGCTGCATGGGTTGCAGCAGTACTACGTGAAACTGAAGGACAACGAGAAGAACCGGAAGCTCTTTGACCTTCTGGATGTCCTTGAATTCAACCAGGTCAGTTGTTCAGGGTCCAGTAGGGAGAATGAGCACGTCTCCAACTGTTGCAGGAACCTCTATAATATATCCTTTTATTGAGGAAACCATGTGTGTCATATGAAAGAGAATGGTGGAGAAATTCTCTTAAATGAAAATTCTGTTAAATGAGAGAAAAATATGTCTTGGTGGCACTGAGCGTGAGCAGGGTGGGAACTGCTTTTCTGTTCTATGGCTGGCATAGATGTTCAACAAAATAAAGCTCAAATTATAAAATCCTTGAAGAGTTTTAAAAAATGGGTGTAAGTCCAGAAATACATTAGGCTGGTTAGGTTCTTAAGTTTTGTTTGTTTCTTGTACTACTTACTGAGGGAGAAGTGTTCTATCACTTTACCTGTTGTGTGATTTGCTTGCACTAAAAACTATTTTCTAGAATTAGGGTAAGTTCTTATATTTGACGTTTTGGTGAGCTGGAATATCGGTCACGGTCTTTCCAGACTTCAGTTCAAATTTTTACCACTCGTGAGGTGGCTTCATCCTTGTCTCCTAATATGTCTGGTAATTTTAGTTACTGTTTTCCATACCTTCTCTGTAGCATGTCTGTCTGCTCAGGAAAAATCAAAGCCAAGAGGGAAAGGCTAAGTAATATTTAGAGCAGAGGAGGAAATATGTGATGGGGACTAAGAGGAGTTCTTTTAGAAGAGTGTACTTACTGAAAACTCTTGCACGTAAATCTCTCACACACCCACATGGACGCACATCCCCCTCAATCTTATATGTACACACACACACACACAGGTGGTGATATTTGTGAAGTCTGTGCAGCGTTGCATTGCCCTGGCCCAGCTCCTGGTGGAGCAGAACTTCCCAGCTATTGCCATCCATCGTGGGATGCCTCAGGAGGAGAGGTGAGTCAGAGATGGGGAAGATGCTTTGTGTCCTTGTGAGGAAAAGAGACCCTTGAGAGCAAGGAATCTCAACATTTTTCTGCTTTCCTTTCTCACAAAGGCTTTCTCGGTATCAGCAGTTTAAAGATTTTCAACGACGAATTCTTGTGGCTACCAACCTGTTTGGCCGAGGCATGGACATCGAGCGGGTGAACATTGCCTTTAACTACGACATGCCTGAGGATTCTGACACCTACCTGCATCGGGTAAGCCCCACACCCGGAAGGTATCCTAGTGTCCTCTCCCACCCCCTTAGTTTCTTTATCTTTTCATACCATACATCTTCATCCCTCCTCTTGGGTGTCTTCCTTCTTGGGGGTCTTCCAGTTCTATCCTCTGTCTCCTTCCAGGTGGCCAGAGCAGGCCGGTTTGGCACCAAGGGCTTGGCCATCACGTTCGTGTCAGATGAGAATGATGCCAAGATTCTCAATGATGTGCAGGATCGCTTTGAAGTCAATATTAGTGAACTGCCTGATGAGATAGACATCTCCTCCTACAGTGAGTAATGATCTCATGAAACTCGCTCCCCCAGTCCTTTAGGTTCTCCTTGTTCCTTAGTGGGTTTTTTCTTAAAGCCCCTGGTGCATAGTGGGCACTTGACAAATTTGTCATCTGTTTTCGCCCCTGCACCCCCATCTTGATGCCCTGTTGGGATGTTTCGTTGACCTCTTTATGGGGTCTTTTCTCATCAAAGTCTTTCTTTCTTTACCCCCACCCCCAGGTGTATCCTCTGACCCACACACTGCACAAACATCTGCACGTGTTTCGGGGGGGCCTTTTCTACCAACCTAGCTTTTTCTTTTCCATACCTTATTCTAACTGCCATGTTTTTCTTCAGTTGAACAGACGCGGTAGAGAACTCCCCACCCATTCTGGAGTGTGACAGTCTGCTCCTCTTCAGGAGATGATGCCAGGCGTGGGGGTGAAGGAGACACTGCTGCCGCCTACCCTTGACGACCCCGTCCCCCACCCCATGGCTTCCCTCTTTTGCATTGCCACCACTCCTAAACCCCCATTTCCCTGATTTGTCAGAATTTTTTTTAACAAAACTAAAAAACACATGCGTCTGTGGTGTCTGTAAGCGCTCCGTCCCTTTATTGCATTTGGGGTGAGGCTATTTTAGGGCATAATCTGGAGTAAATTCCCATGGGGACTGTGTACACTGCTGTGGGGTGGAGGTCGGTAGGAGGTGTCAGACTGGGGGATGTTACTGAAAAGACTGCGGAGGCCGTGGCTTCTCACTACTTTCCAATTTCTGGCCCTTTGTGGTGGTTTCTTCCGTTTCCTTAGTGGCCTGGGAGAGGCTGGGATGTTTCTGATGGAAGGGCTGGGGAGGGAGGGTAGTGTGCATTATTTCCAGTGTAGGAGGGTGAAGTGGCAACTGGTGGAAAGCTTAGGTGTCTTCTCCCAGGCTCTCTCTGTGTCTCCTCATCTGTTCCTTCAGCTTCTGGATCTTGAGCACCAGGGCCTGGGCTTCCCAGGCCCCCTCTTGCCCTTCGAGCAGGGCCTGGTACAGCTCCAACTGCTGCTCCAGCAGCTCCTCAGCTTGGGCCAGCTCAGCTGTGGGGCGGGGCCAGGGGTCCTGGGAGAGCGGGGTGTTAGGGAGAGGGCATCAGCCAGGGCAGGGGGCTGAGGCTCACCGCCTCCTTCCTGTTTTCAGCCCCATTGGTTTAAGGTCATCTGTATTGCAGTGCCTGCAGTACACATGACCTTAACAGCAGTACATCTGTACTGCTTCCTGTCTTACAAGGACACAAAGCATCTTGGGGGAGGGGAAAGTTAGAGATCACAGCCCAGGGGCTATAACTGGACTTCTGTGCAACGAATGGCAAGGGGAGGACTGGCTGTCCCAACACCCCCTGAGAAATAATTAACTGTTGGATGAGGGGAAATTCCTGTTCAAGGACTTCGTGCACTGTGCAGGGAGGGAGGGGTCTAGGTAGAGGGTGCCCTGAGGTCTGGAGTGGGGCGGGGGCAGGGAGGGTGCTGGGGAACTGAGGACCTAGGCAGCATGCTCTAGGGGTGGGGGTAATGTCTGCATTCAGCTGGCCTGTGGTACAGGGTGATAAGGGAGGGGATTCCCTGCCCCCAGTACAAATTTGCCCTCACGCTCTCCACCCTCATTCTTGGTGCCACTTACCGTGGAAGGTGACGTCTGCCCAGTGCCTGTGGAGCTAGTCTTTTCTGTGCTTGCCTTGGGACCCTGGGAGCAGCACCTCCAGGAGCCCTGGAGTGCTGGGTGCCAGGATGGCAGGAGGAGGCGACGGCAGCAACTTCGGGAGAGCCAGGGCAAAGGGAGAACCATGGCTGGGGAGGCAAGGAGCTGTCTGAGCCGCCCAACAGTCACCAGGAACAGGCTCACTCTGGGCTGTGGCCTCGCTTCAGTGCCTGGCCCTGCCCCTGCCCTGCTCTGCTGCACCCACCCGCCTCCTAACCTGGCTCCAGACAGAGTCCAGGAACTCATGTTCCCTGGTGTGAGAATGCTCCTGCCAGGTTAGGCAGAACTTGCTTTAGAACTCTGGTCCCCAGCCTGCTGAATGTCTTGTGTCTGTTTTTCTTAGCACCGTGTGTTTTCTCTCAAATCTGCAAGGTAGAAATTGCATTACTGGTTGGCAGATGAGGAAATACTCAGAGAATTCCGTTCACTCAATTCAGTAAGTATGGGCTTGGGGCCCGCTGTGGGCCAGATGTGCTCAAGGCTCCACAGCTGGTTGGTGGAAAAGCCAGGAAGATTCACCCCTAGGTCTACCTGACTTGAAAGCTCATACCCATTGACCTGGCTCAAGTATTGCTTCTCCCTCTGTTTCCCTTTCCTCTTCTTACTGGCCCAGAGGGACCTTTTTCCTTGTCCCTGTTGTACATTGCACATCGTCAGGGTTTGCCTTCTCTGGTAAGTCTGGGCACTATACACTGGTACCAGTTTCAAGCTTTGTTGAACTGGTGAGCCCTCCCATCAACTCTGCATTAGAACAAAAGCCTTGTGCACCCACTGTGTGAGCCTTAGGTATACTTATCGGACTCCCTGCAATGTGTCCAGCAATCTTCTGTTGTAGATGGAGGGCACAGCCACACCTCTGTGGCTCAGAAGGGGGTGGATGGTTCCAGCTTCGATCTTGTAGGAAAAGATAGGTCCTCAGACAGGAAAACATGCCTCAGAAAGCAAGGTTGCTGGAGAGTGGACAGTTGCTAACCAGCTTGCTATCTGGGACATCACACTGAATTCGGAGGGAAGATGGCCTCTGCCATGGTGTGGGGGTCCAGGAACCAGAGAGGAAGACCTTCCTGCAGGTCAGTTGTTCTTGAACTTGAAGGGCTGAAGCACCTTTAGATGAGGTCAGAGACCTCACGTTCCCCATTAGCTGGCAGGTTCCCATTTTATTTATTTTTTATTTTTTTGCGGTACGTGGGCCTCTCACTGTTGTGGCCTCTCCCGTTGCGGAGCACAGGCTCCGGACGCACAGGCCCAGTGGCCATGGCTCACGGGCGCAGATGCTCCGAGGCATGTGGGATCCTCCCAGACCTGGGCACGAAGCCGTGTCCCCTGCATCGGCAGGCAGACTCTCAACCACTGCGCCACCAGGGAAGCCCAAGTTTCCCATTTTTCAGTAGAAAGAATCCCTGTACAATTTTGGAGGAGAGAAGCTTTCCTTCTTGTCTCTCAGTGATAACATGGTTCATTTTTGAACTGCAGTGTATGCACAGGCTAAAGTTCTACTTATTGGGACATAAGAGGCCCAAACTACTGTTGTTACAGTTAAGGGAAACTAGTATACGATTAAACAGCCCACAACATTCAACATTGAAGTGAAACTAACCACATTTATAAATTAAAAGCAAGATTAGCAGCTGTTAAGAAAATAGAACTTGTGTAAGACAATCTAAATGATGCACAAATAACCAAGTATCCTTCCTGAAAATTAGATATTTCAACCATCTGAGGTTTTTTAAAAATTTATTTATTTAGCTGCGCTGTGTCTTACTTGAGGCATGTGGGATCTTAGTTGCCGCATGCAGGAGCTAGTCCCCTGACCAGGGATTGAACCTGGGCCCCTTGTATTGGGAGCGTGGAGTCTTAACCACTGGACCACCAGGGAGGTCCCAACCATCTGAGTTTCTGTTTCAGGTTATGAACTCCAAAATGGACTAACATCCAATAACTTGCAGTGTGCAGTCCTAAGTCGTGAATTATAATAGTCTGTGGATTTGGCTTTGTTCGTCTGTGAGAACTAAAGAAAAGGCTTGTATTTGGATCAGTTCAAATCTATTGGATGAGCTGTGGATCTCATAGTCATGGAAATGAAGGGATGAAGATAGATAAATGTAAACCTAGATTTGTTACTGTGTATATTTATTTTTGTTATTCCTGTATCTAATAGTCTTTCGTTATATAATGTTTTATTTATGTCTAGTAGTCTTTTTTTAAATTATTTATTTATTTTTGGCTGCATTGAGTCTTCGTTGCTGTGCATGGGCTTTTTTCTAGTTGCAGCGAGCAGGGGCTACTCTGTTGCGGTGTGTGGGCTTCTCATTGCAGTGGCTTCTCTTTGTGGAGCATGGGGTCTAGGCGCGCGGGCTTCAGTAGTTGTGGCTCTTGGGCTCTAGAGCACAGGCTCAGTAGTTGTAGTGCATGGGCTTAGTTGCTCTGTGGCATATGGGATCTTTCCGGACCGGGGCTCGAAACTGTGTCGCGTGCATTGGCAGGCGAATTCTTAACCACTGCGCCACCAGGGAATCCCTGCGTTTATTTTATTTTTTATTTATTTATTTATTTATTTTGGCGGTACACGGGCCTCTCGCCATTGTGGCCTCTCCCGTTGCGGAGCACAGGCTCCGGACGCGCAGGCTCAGCGGCCATGGCTCACGGACCCAGCCGCTCCGCGGCACGTGGGATCTTCCCAGACCGGGGCACGAACCCGCGTCCCCTGCATCGGCAGGCGGACTCCCAACCACTGTGCCACCAGGGAAGCCCCCTGCGTTTATTTTAAATGAAAAAAATTTTATTGAGGCATAGTTGATTTTACAATATTATGTTAGTTTCAGGTGTATAACATAGTGATCCAAAATTTTTATAGATTATACTCAAAGTTGTTACAAAGTAACGGCTATTTTTCCTTTGCTGTATAATACATCCTCGTAGCTTATTTATTTTATACATAGCAGTTTGTACCTCTTATTCCCTTACCCCTACTTGCCCCTCCCCGTTTCCCTCTCTGCATTGGTAGCCACTAGTTTGTTTCTATACCTGCTGTTTCTGTTTTGCTATATTCATTCATTTTTTAAATTCTACATATAAGTGATAACATACAGTATTTGTCTTTTTCTGACTTACTTCACTAAACATAATACCCTCCAGGGTCATCCATGTTGTTGTAAACGGCAAATTTTCATTATTTTTAATGGCTGCATAGTATTCCATTCATCTGTTGATGAATACTTAGTTTGCTTCCATATCTTGGCAATTGTAAATAGTGATGCTATGAACACTGGGGTGCATGTATCTTTTTGAATTAGTGTTTTCATTTTCTTTTTTTTTATTGGAGTATAGTTGCTTTACAATGTTGTGTTAGTTTCTGCTGTACAGCAAAGTGAATCAGCCTCATGTATATATATATATGTCCCCTATTCCTTGGATTTCCTTCGCATTTAGGTCACCACAGAGCACTGAATGTTTTCATCTTCTTTTTTTAAAAACATAATTAATTTGGTTGCGCTGGGTCTTAGTTGCAGCAGGCAGGCTCCTTAGTTTCGGCTCATGGGCTTCTTAGTTGTGGCACACAGGCTCCCCATTTGTGGCATGAGAACTCTTAGTTGTGGCATGCATGTGGGATCTAGTTCCCTGACCAGGGATCAAACCCAGACCCTCTGCATTGGGAGCTCGGAGTCTTATCCACTGTGCCACCAGGGAAGTCCCCATATGGTAGTTCTATTTTTAGCTTTTTGAGGAAACTCCATACTCTTTTACACAGTGGCTGTACCAATTTACATTCCCATCAACAGCATACAAGTGTTCCCTTCTCTCTACATCCTCACTAACATTAGCTATTTGTTGACTTTTTAAAAATTTATTTATTTTTGGTTGCGTTGGGTCTTCATTGCTGCGTGCGGGCTTTCTCTGGTTGTGGCGAGCGGGGGGCTACTCTTCACTGCAGTGCGCAGGCTTCTCACTGTGGTGGCTTCTCTTGTTGCGGAGCACGGGCTGTAGAGCACAGGCTCAGTAGTTGCGGCGCATGGGCTTTGTTGCTCCACAGCATGTGGGATCTTCCCTGACCAGGGCATGAACCTGTGTCTCCTGCATTGGCAGGCGGATTGTTAGCCACTGCACCACCAGGGAAGCCCTGTTGTCTTTTTTTTTTTTTTTAATTATTTAATTAATTAATTATTTATTTTTGGCTGTGTTGGGTCTTCGTTTCTGTGTGAGGGCTTTCTCCAGTTGCGGCAAGCGGGGGCCACTCTTCATCGTGGTGGGCAGGCCTCTCATTATCGTGGCCTCTCTTGTTGCGGAGCACAGGCTCCAGACGCGCAGGCTCAGTAGTTGCGGCTCACGGGCCTAGTTGCTCCACGGCATGTGGGATCTTCCCAGACCAGGGCTCGAACCCATGTCCCCTGCATTGGCAGGCAGATTCTCAGCCACTGCGCCACCAGGGAAGCCCTTGACTTTTTTTTTTGTTTTTTTTGCGGTACGTGGGCCTCTCGCTGTCGCGGCCTCTCCCGTTGCGGAGCACAGGCTCCGGACGTGCAGGCTCAGCGGCCATGGCTCACAGGCCCAGCCGCTACGCGGCATGTGGGATCTTCCAGGACCGGGTCACGAACCTGCGTCCCCTGAATCGGCAGGCGGACTCTCAACCGCTGCGCCCTTGACTTTTTGATAATAGTTATTTTGACAGGTATGAGGTGATAGCTCATGGTTTTGATTTGCATTTCTCTTATGATTAGCAGTATTGAACATCTTTTCATGTGCCTGTTGGCCATCTGTATGTCTTCTTTGGAAAAATGTCTATTCAGGTCTTCTGACCATTTTTTAATTGGGTTGTTTTTTTGATGTTGAGTTGTATGAGCTGTTTATGTTTTATATATTAACCCCTTATCAGTCATATCAATATTTTCTCCCATTCGTTAGGTTGTCTTTATTTTGTTGATGGTTTCATTTCCTCTGCAAAAGCTTATGAGTTTTGGACTTCCCTGGTGGCTCAGTGGTTAAGAATCTGCCTGCCAATGCAGGGGACATGGGTTCGAGCCCTGGTCTGGGAAGATCCCACATGCCGTGGAGCAACTAGGCCCGTGAGCCGCAACTACTGAGCCTGCACCCTAGAGCCCGTGAACTACAACTGCTGAGCCTGTGCGCCACAACTACTGAAGCCCACACGCCTAGAGCCCGTGCTCCACAACAAGAGAAGCCATCTCAAAGAGAAGCCCGTGCACCACAACGAATAGTAGCCCCCACTCACCGCAACTAGAGAAAGCCCGCACGTAGCAATGAAGACCCAATGCAGCCATAAATAAATAAATAAATATATATTAAAAAAAAAAAAAAACTTATGAGTTTTGGGACTTCCCTGGTGGTCCAGTGGCTAAGACTCTGTGTTCTCAATGCAGGGGGCCTGAGTTCGATCCCTGGTCAGGGAACTAGATCCCACATGCTGCAACTAAGAGTTCGCATGCTGCAACTAAAGATCCCGCATGCCACAATGAAGACTGAAGATCTGGCGTGCCTCAACTAAGACATGGTGCAGCTAAATAGATAAATAAATATATATTTTTTTAAAAAGCTTATGAGGGCTTCCCCGGTGGCGCAGTGGTTGAGAGTCCGCTTGCCGATGCAGGGGACGTGGGTTCGTGCCCCGGTCAGGGAAGATCCCACATGCCGCGGAGTGGCTGGGCCCGTGAGCCATGGCCGCTGAGCCTGTGCGTCCGGAGCCTGTGCTCCGCGACGGGAGAGGCCACAACAGCGAGAGGCCCGTGTACCGCAAAAAAAAAAAAAAAATCTTTTGAGTTTTGGGAATTCCCCGGCAGTCCAGTGGTTAGGACTCAGTGCTTTCACTGCCGCCACTTGGTGTGACCAAAAAAAAAGAGCTTAAGAGAGTTTAATTAGGTCCCACATGGTTATTTTTGCTTTTGTTTTGTTTCCTTTGCCTTAGGAGACAGATCTGAAAAAATATGGCTACTATTTATGTCGGAGGGTGTTCTGCCTGTCTTCTCTTCTAGGAGTTTTATGATTTCAGGTCTTTCATTTAGGTCTTAAATCCATTTTGAGTTTAATTTTATATGTGGTATGAGGAAATTTTCTAATTTCATTCTTTCACACGTAGCTGTCAGTTTTCCCATCACCACTTGTTGAAGAGACTGTCTTTTTTCCATTGTGTATTCTTGCCTCCTTAGTTGTAGATTAACTGACTAGGTGTGTGAGTTTATTATGTGTCTGTTTTTGTGCCAGTATTATACTGTTTTGATTACTGTAGCTTTGCACAATAATCTGAAATGAGGGAGCATGATACTTCCAGCTTTGATCTTTTTTCTCAAGATTGCTTTGGCAGTTTCGGGTCTTTTGTGGTCCATATAAATTTTAGGATTATTTATTCTAGTTCTGTGTGTCCCATAGATTTTGGACCATTGTGTTTTTGTTTCAGTAGTCTCTAGGTATTTTTAAATTTCTCCTTTGATTTCTTCAGTGATCCATTAGCATGTTGTTTAGCTTCCATGTGTTTGTGTTTCTTGCAGATTTTTTCTTGTAGTTGATTTCTAATCTCCTTTGTTGCCTCATTTTGGCTAACTTGCTGTTTTTGTTTCTGTGTAACTGATAGATTGGTTACATTTCCTGATCTTGGAAAAGTGGCCTTTTGTGGGAGACATTATGTGTCCCAGCTGTGCACTCCTCTCTGGTCACCAGAGCTATATGCTCTAAGGGTGCCCACTATGTGGGCTGTGTGAGTCCTTCTGTTGTGGTGGGCTGACTACTGTGGACCATCTAGTAGGCATGGCTGGCCCCTGGTCTGGTTGACTGCCAGGCCTTGCCTTGTGCAGAAGCTGATGGCTGCTGTTTGGCAGGGCTGGGTCATGAGGTAGCTTGTGTGGGATCCCAGGGGGTCCTGGGGCTAAAGCTGGCTCACTGGTGGGCAGATCCAGGTTCGGGGGGGTATGCTTGTGGGTTTGGGTTCCTGGATCTAGTGTTGGTCTGCTGGTGAGTGGGGCTGAATCCTGGGGTGACTGGCTGAGGAGTCTAAGGTATCCCAAAGCTGGTGTTGGCCTGTTGGTGGGTGGGGCCGGGGCATGGGGGATCCCAGGGCTTGTGCCCACTCACTGGGAGGTGGAGCTGGGTCCTGGGGTCTCTGATTGCAGGACCCTGGGGGTCCCAAAGCTGGTGTCAACTTGCTGGTGGATGGGGCTGATCTCAGGGCAGCAAGGCTGATGGGCCCAAGGTGTCCCAGAGCAGGAGTTGACCTGCTGGTGGGCAGGGCTGGGGCTTAGGAAGTCCCGGGACTGGTGCCAGCCTGCTGGTGTGTTGGTTGGGTCCTGACAATGCAGGCTGTGGGGCTGTGTTGGTCCCTGGGCCAGTGTCCAGCTGTTGGTGGGTGGGGTTGGGGTCCAGATGATCCCAGGGCTGGTGCCCACTCACCAGTGGGTGAAACTGGGCCCTGGGGCTAGTGCTGGCCCACTGGCAGGCAGAGCCAGGACCTGGGTTCTCTGGCTGCTGGGCCCAGGTATCCCAGAACTGGTGTTGTATTGCTGGTGGATGGCACTGAGGCCCAGCAGGACCTGGGGCTGGCATCGCCCTGCTGGTTGGTGGGCTAGGTCCTTCCCTGTCATACTCGGGGCTGTGGTGGTCCTGGGTGTGGTATCCGTTCACTGGTTGGGGGAGTTGAGGTTTAGTGGGTTCTGGTGTTGGTGCCTGCTGATTGGTATGTGAGGCTGGTCCTGAGGCTGGTATCAACTTGCTGGTGGATAGTGCTGGGGCCCAGAGTGTCCTGGGGCTGGTGCCTGCCCACTGATGGGTGGAGCTGCATCCAGGGGTTTCGGGAAGCTGAGTCCAGGGCCCTGGGAATCTTAGGTCTAGTGCCTGTGCACTTGTGTGTGGGGGTGGCTCCTGGGCCCTCTGGTGGACAGGGCCATGTCTGAGGGTGGCTGTGAGCTCAAGGAGTTTAAGGCAGCCTGCCGGGGAGCCCACATCCCCTCATTCTTACCGCCACCCCTCCCCCCACCAACACATAATGATCCTTTTGAGGTCTGTGCAGTGTTGCATTGTCCTGGCCCGCCTCCTAGTGGAGCAAAACTTCCCAGCCATTGCCATCCTCTGTGGGATGCCCCAGGAGGAGAGGTGAGTCAGAGATGAGGAAGATGTTTTGTGTCCTTGCAAGGAAAAGAGGCCATTAAAAGAAGGGACTTTCAACATTTTTCTGCTTTCCTTTCTCACAAAGGCTTTCTCAGTATCAACATTTTAAAGATTTTTCAACACTGAATTCTTGTGGCTACCAACCTGTTCAGCCGAGGCGTGGACATTGAGCAGGTGAACATTGACTTTAGAATTCCGACACCTACCCCTGAATGTTCAACTTGTCAGCATTAGAGACCAATACCGGGCCCTGATATAGCACTATCTCTTGAGTGACCAACTAGCTGCTAATTGACAAATTGACTTGCTTTCTGTCCCCGCCATCCTTGGAGGGCCAGAGGTTCATCTTCACTGGGACAGACATCTGTTCCATGTACGGATCTTCTTTTCCGGTCCTCAGAACTTTAGCCAGCACCGCTACCTGGTGACCATTGAAATTTCTGATGCACAGACTTGGAATTGCTCTTAGCAGAGTATCTGACCAGGGGCCAACTTCACAGTGAAGGAGGTGCAGGCTGGGCCATGACCATGAGATCCACTGGTCATCTCACAATCTGCACCACCCAGGGGCTGCTGGCCACACAGAATGCTGGACAGGCCTTCTGAAGATGCAACTAAAGCTCCAGCTTTGAGGAAACATCTTGAAGGGATGGGGTTACATCTTTCTGGATGCAGTGTATTATTAAATCGGAGACCTTTATATAGTGCCATGTTCTCAATAGGAAACTAAGGTGGGTCCAGGACCAAGATTTGGAAACAGGTGTCACCCCATTTACCATTACTTCCAATCACCCACTGGGGGATTTTACACTTCCTGCCTTCACATCTCCACAGGGTTGGGGGTCCTGGTTCTCAAAAGGGGCACTCTTATAAGGTGTACCACAAGGATACCATGGAACTACACCTCTACACATTACTGTTGCCTTCAGAGAAGTTTGGACTCCATGTGCCCAGAGACCAGCCGGTAAGAAGAGGAGTTCCCTCTTCTCAAGGAAGGAGTAATTTACCCTAATCTGCAGAAAGGGGTGGAGCTACTATCACACAATGAGGGCAGGAGGAATCCATTCAGAAGTGGTGGTAGACTGGGCACTTCCTGGTTCTCTCACGTTCCCTGTAATTTGAACAGACAAATGCAGCAACCCAGCCTGAGAAAGGCTGCTCAAGCTGCCATGACAGAATACCATTGGCTGGGAGATTAAAAACAGAAATTAATTTGCTCACAGTTTTGGAGGCTGGAAGTCCAAGATCAAGATGCCAGCAGGGTTAGTGTCTGGTGGGCCTCTCTTCCTGGCTTGCAGAGGGTGACCTCACAGCCTTTCCTCTGTGAGCACAGCGGAAGTGAAAAAGAGAGAGACGGAATTCCCTGGTGGTCCAGTGGTTAGGACTCCATACTTTCACTGCCGAGGGCCCGGGTTTGATCCCTGGTCGGGAAACTAAGATCCCACAAGCCACTCGGCATGGCCACACCACCACCCCAACTGAAAAAAAAAAAAAAGAAAAAAAAAAAGGCTATCTCCAGTGTCTCTTGCTCTTCTTATAAAGACACCCGTTCTATCATATTAGGGCTCCATCCTTATGATCTTGTTTAGCCTTAATTACCTCCTTAAAGGCTCTATCTTTAAATAGAGTCTCATTGGTCT
Source organism: Platanista minor (assembly GCA_004363435.1). Lineage (NCBI taxonomy): Eukaryota > Metazoa > Chordata > Mammalia > Artiodactyla > Platanistidae > Platanista > Platanista minor. Next base: position 6,200 of record RJWK010032747.1, on the reverse strand, counting down.
TTAGGTCTTCAACATAAGAATTTGGTTGGGAGGGATGTAATTAGGTCCAATAACAGAAGCGTTTGATTTCCTGAGACCCAGACCCATCAGGTGTGAAGGTTTGGGTCACACTCCGAGGTAAGGCACAGGGCCCATGCTCCTGTGCTCTGAAATCTATGGCAGCGTTTGTGCAGAGGCCTTGCTTCCCGTGGGCTGTTCTCAGACAGTAACTGGTCACAGCAGGGACACTATGGGAGGCTCATTCCTGGGAGACATGGGACTCCTCTGATGACCAACTGTGACTTGAGGACTCCCTCTGGCCTTGCTTAACTTTGCTTAGATTGTTTTTGGTGGTCTTGGATAGTCCAGGAAACCTCTCCTTCTGTTGATCTCTTGCGATCAGAGTTGCATCTTGGTCTGCTGGCTCTCTCATCTTTTCTGGTTCCCTCTCCATATTCTCTGACAGATGTTTAATAAAATTCTGCTGAGTTTAATCCTATTTTGGCATTTGTTTCTTGGAGGACTGGGACTCACAAAATAATTTCCATCTGTATATCAACAACCTATTTACTTACTCCATCTTGTAAAATCCTTCTCTTTATCCCACTTCTCCTACCAGCATCTGTTCCATTTTGTTTGTTTCGTGTTATCTCTTTGAGGTGATAGATGTTTGGTTTTTTCAAAATTGAAGTGTAGTTAAGTTACAATGTTGTGTTCGTTTCAAGTATACAGCAAAGTGATTCAGTCAATACATATATATTGTATTGACTCCATATATTCTTTTCAGATTCTTTTCTATTACAGGTTATTACAAGATATTGAATATAATTCCTTGTGCTATCTATTAGATCACTGTTTACCTATTTTATATGTAGTAGTGTGTATATGTTAATCCCAAACTCCTAATTTATATCTCCCCCCACCCACTTTTGTCTTTGGTAACTGGAAGTTTGTTTTCTATGTCGTGAGTCCATTTCTGTTTTGTAAATAAGTTCATTTGTATCATTTTTTAAAGATTCCACATATTAGTGGTATCATATGATATTTGTCTTTTTCTAACTATAGATGTTTGTTGTTTTAAGCTGCTAAGGTTTAGAAGTAGTTTGATACACAGCAATAGATAACTAACAAAGCTCTCTTAAGTCTCTGTTATTCTATAGGTATTGCCTAAATCTGTTTTATCTCCTTTCACCTTGAAAATATTATTTATACTCATTTCCAGTTCCTCTCTTCCTCTTCTTTCTTTTTTTTTCCTTTTTTTCCCCTCTTCTTTCTTTTACTTTTGTTTTCTTTTGTCTTTTCTCCTTCCCCCTTGCTTTCTTCCTTCTCTCCTTCCTTTATTCTTATTATCAGATGTTTCAAACATATAAAATAATACTATGTGGTTATACTGAAAGGAAGCATTATCTGTATATGCTAAAATTATAATGCCAAGGCATATGGAATAAAAGTAAAATAAAGGAAGAAAAGAAAATGCCTGGGTGATTCTGCAAACAAGGAAGTGACTTTCAACTCCTATTTCCTTTCCTTAAGCTGAGTTTGTTTGTTTCTTTTTTAAAAATATTTATTTATCTGGCTGCGTCGTGTCTTAGTTGCAGCATGCGGGCTCTTCGTTGCGGCAAGCAGGCTTCTCACTAGTTGTGGCATGCGGGCTCCAGAGCGTGCGGGCTCAGTAGTTGCAGTGTGTGGGCTCTCTAGTTGTGGTGCAGGCTCAGTAGTTGCAGTGCGCTTAGTTGCCCTATGGCATGTGGGATCCTAGTTCCCAGCCAGGGATTGAACCTGCGTCCCCTGCATTGGAAGGTGGATTCTTAACCACTGGACCACCAGGGAAGTCCCAAGCTGAGTTTGTTTCATTTTCAGAGTAAACACATCAGCTCCATGAACTCTTACACATTTCTGGTAAAAGCTTAAGTTGGTACTAGTACTTTTTAAAAAATTTATGTTTTTACTGAAGTATAGTTGATTTACGATGTTGTGTTGGGTACTAGCACTTTGGGAATCAAAATAGCATTATCTAGTATGGTTAAAGTGTATATAACCATATACCCCAGTATTTGATTTTAAAAATCCTGAAAGAATATTTAATTTTAATTTTGGTTTTAGCACATACAGGAATGCTTTGATGCTCCTCCCTTCCAAAGGTGGAGGTTAATTTTCTCCTCCTGAGTGTGGGCTGCACTTAATGACTCACTTCTACCTGATAGAGTAAGGCTGATGTAATGGGTGTATGACGCTGGGTCTAGGACATAAAACTCACTTCAGCTTCCATCTTTGTTGCTCTCTCGCTCAGATCACTTGCTCTGGGGGAAGCCAGCTGCCATGTCATAAGAAGCCCTATGGAAAGGTCCATGTGGCTGCAAATTGAGGCCCTCTTCCAAGAGCCGTACGAGTGAGCCATGTTTCATGTGACTCCTGCAGCCCTAGTCAAGCCATCAGATGATGCAGCCCTGGCTGACAACTTGATTGTCTCCTTTAGAGAGGCCCAGAGCCAGAAACACTCTGGGAGATAATAAATGTTTGTTGTTTTGAGCAGCTAAGTTTTGAGTAATTTATTTTGCAGCAGTAGGTAACTAATGTAGTGTCTCAGGAGGAAAATAAATTCTGGTACTTTAATTTTTGTTTGCTCTAAATTAATTATAAGATATTAAACATGTCATTTGGGGCTTCCCTGGTGGAGCAGTGGTTGGGAGTCCGCCTGCCGATGCAGGGGATGAGGGTTCGTGCCGCAGTCCAGGAGGATCCCACATGCCACGGAGTGGCTGGGCCCGTGAGCCATGGCCGCTGAGCCTGCGTGTCCAGAGCCTATGCTCCGCAACGGGAGAGGCCACAACAGTGAGAGGACCGCGTACCGCAAAAAAAAAACAACATGTCATTTGGTTTTAAGATTTAAGAAGAATTTCCTTCTTAAATGGCTAATAGGATTTTTTTTTTTTTTTCATTTTGGCTGCGCTGGGTCTTTGTTGTGGCACACGGGCTCTTCCTTGCGGTGCTCAGGCTTTCTCTAGTTGCTGTGCACGGGCTTCTCTTGTTTCGGCCTCTCTAGCATGGGCTTAGTTGCCCCATGCCATGTGGGATTGTAGTTCCCCAACCAGGGATTGAACCTGCATCTTCTGCATTGGAAGGCAGATTCTCAACCACTGGACCACCAGGGAAGTCCCAATAGGATGTATTTCATTACTATTCAAACATTCTATTAACTTGAACTTCAGTTTCCAGCTGTGACCCAATTAACCACAAAAGGAAGAACCAAGCCATGTGATAGGCAGATTCTAGGAAGGGCTTCTAATAACCACCCCCCTGGTTATTCACCTTGCCCACAGTTATCCAACCAAACACTAATGTAGGCTCTGCTGTGGGGATGGGGTGGAAGCCAGCCAGAAAAGGCAGCAGGAAGAGAGCCCCACAAAGGGTAGCAGGGGTCCTCAGCTCCCCAAGGATCCCACATGGCCAGAATATTTTTCTTTTGTCCCAGGCTGTGCGGCCTGCAGGGTCTTAGTTCCCTGACCAGGGATTAAACCCAAGCTATGGCAGTGAAGGTGCCCAGTCCTAACCACTGGAGCACCAGGGAACTCCCCAGATTTTTAATAAATATATATCTACAGGCTTAGCAGGATATTCTTTGCAGATAGTATTTACTACATTCTGTGGGGCTGCATAAAACCAATTGCCTTGCAATGTTAATCAGGGTAAAGAAAATAATACCAAGTGCCCCAACAAAATATGTACATCCCTTAGGTGTTAATCATAAACATATGCAATGCATGAATGTTGGTGAAGAGCATTTTGACTGCATTAAATACTTGCACCTTTGGGGTGATTAAAATTTGCACACTCTTCTAGTTGAAATACACAGTAACACACTGTGCTTCCATGTATTGAAGATACTATGTCCAGGATCTGTAGGGAAGGAAAACTTTTCCTTTCTTCCCTTCTAGGTTCTTTGGCTGGTCTAATAATTAAATTGACATAAAACAGATTAGCAGGAGAAAATAAACTTAATTTCATATGTATGGGAGTTCATAGACATATGAGACCCAAGTGACCAAAACAGGCAGCTTTTATACCTTTTAGACAGATAAACAATAAAAATTTGAAGAACTGACAAGACAAAGAAATTGGGCCTTAGGGCAGTAAATTAGTGAAGTAAGAAGTTTCCTTTAAACAGCCTTCTTGGCCCTAAATTCCCTACCTCTGGTGTTAAGGTTGCCTTCTACCCTCCTGGTACAGGGAGGGTACCTTTGACATGGGAGATTTACTTCCTGCTTTCAAGGAGACAAAAGGGCGTCCTTCTTGCATTGCTATTTCCTAAGTAAATGTCAATGAAAATTCAATTAACTATCAAGTTAAGAAGAAAAAAGGGAATTTTATTTGAGTGAAACTGAGGATTATAACCTGGGAAGCAGATTTTCAGAAAGCTCTGAGAACTGTTCTGCCTGTTAGAAGTCAAAGGCACAGTCACATACATTTTCGAGACAAAGGATCATACATCAAAATGACATACTGATATTTTACACAAAGTTCACCAAGGGTACATAGTCCAGTTAAGTACATACAAAGCATACAAAGTGAGCAGCAAGTCACCATGACCCCCTACAGAGCTGGGAAAGAATGCTATTCTTTTTTTTTTGCGGTACGCGGGCCTCTCACCGTTGTGGCCTCTCCGGCTCCGGACGTGCAGGCTCAGTGGCCATGGCTCACGGGCCCAGCCGCTCCGCGGCATGTGGGATCTTCCTGGACCGGGCCACGAACTCATGTCCCCTGCATCGGCAGGTGGACTCTCGACCACTGTGCCACCAGGGAAGCCCCCTATTCTTTTAAGAAGTTACACTGCTAGTGTCAGAAGAAAGAAAGAAAGTTGATCTTTATGGTTGAGCAGGCACTCCCATCTTTGAGGAAGTTTGGTTAATGTATAATGCGAACACACACGGCACATTAGAGAGGGAAGGAGGAGGCTCAAGCAAGCACAGAGAGAGAATTTTATGTTTAATTTTTTCTTGTTTTGCCTTAAAATATAAATTTTACTTCATCATAACTTCAGTTCAAAATAATCAATATGCCAAAATGGTATATTTTGGGCTGGTATTTTTCTGCTCCTCTTCAACTCACACAAACTCAGGGATATGGAATGAAGACAATTTTAAAACACAACAACCAACACAGGAGACACTGATATATGGTTTGGGAAAGTAAAATTTAGGAGCTTTGTGAGTATGATTGGCAGTGCTATTTAGACACAATTCTATATTGGTAAGGGCCAAAATCAGTTTTACAGATTAGATTCCTTATGTTTGTGGATCATCAAGATTGTGCTCCCCCCTATAGTTAACAAACACAAAGGAAACTGATCCATATGGGAATCTCTATCTGGTGTTTTCAGGTACAACTTCTCCAGGTTTAAAGCACAAAACCCCTGTTCCTCCACCTCCGTTCCCAGACAGACCTCACTCTCTGGCATCAAGGTCCCTGGCGTGTGAGTTTTCTTCTAGAAGAGTCCAAGGGGTGAGAGATAAGAGGTGAGAGGCAGATGGTCCTGTTCAGCCACGATGGTTTCGAAAGAACACTGGAGGAAAAACTGGCTGAGCCCAATCTGGGCATGGCTTCTTGGTTTCCTCAGACAGCCCCTGGGGCAGGACTCAGAGAGACAATGTGACGAAGAGCATTCGGTGCAGGTGGAGCGGGATCAGAGCAAAGTCCCAGAACTCGAGTGTGGCTCACAGGGTCTCTCTCAGGGCGGTGTCTGGGGCAGGGAAGCTCAGTGTTGGGGATTCTTCATCTCCCCTTGAGTTTCACTTTCTCTCTCACGGGCTGTGTCGAACCCTCCTGACTGGAAACTCATGACGACGCCCCAGTCCTCACTCCCATTGCGTGTCCGGTTTCTAGAAGCCAGTTGGCGTCCCCGCGGTTCCCGGTTACGAAGTCTCCACCGACCTGGGGACTCAGCTTCTCCCCAGACTCCGAGGATGCTGGTCATGGCGCCGCGAACCCTCCTCCGGCTGCTCTTGGGGTTCCTGGCCCCGATCGAGACCTGGGCAGGTGAGTGTGGGGTCGGGAGGGAACCGCCTCGGCGGGAAGGAGCAAGGGGACCGCCTTGCTGGGGCGCAAGACCCGGGGCGGGGGGGCGGTGGGAAGGAGCAATTCCGGAACTCTCCGCCCACACCCTCACCTCGCCGGCCAGCTCTGACCACTCCCCTGTCCCTTCCAGTGTCCTACACCCTCCTCTC
>RJWK010032746.1:11717-23610 GCA_004363435.1 Platanista minor | reverse complement strand
TGCACTAACCCCCTGCAGGCTGTGTTCACGCCGCCAACCCCAGTCCTCTCCCTGCGCTCCGACCCGAAGCCAGCCCGAGCCTCAGCTCCCAGCCGCGCCCGCCCCGGCGGGGGAGCAGACAATCCTCTCGGGCTGGTGAGTGCCGGTCGGCGCCGATCCTCCGTGCGGGAATCTCTCCACTTTGCCCTCCGTGCCCCTGTTGCTGTGCTCTCCTCCGCCCCCTCCACCACCCGCAGTCTCCACCCGCGAAGGGGCTTCTCAGTGTGTGGAAAGGTTTCCTGCTTCACAGCTCCCTCCCACTGGTGCCGGTCCCGTCCCTATCCTTCTGTGTCTGTTTTTTCCTTTTTTTTTTGTTTGCCCTACCCAGGTACGTGGGGAGTTTCTTGCCTTTTGGGAGGTCTGAGGTCCTCTGCCAGCGTTCAGTAGGTTTTCTGCAGGAGTTGTTCAACGTGTAGATATATTTCTGGTGTATCTGTGGGGAGGAAGGCAATCTCTGCGTCTTACTCTTCCGCCATCTTGTCTCTCTACCTCCTCCTCTTCTCTCTACTAGTACTTTAATGTTAACCAAGTCAATTCATTTTGAAAGTAGTGCAGGCAATGGTTACAACTATGCTAATTGATTTAATACTCCCCACAACCCCTACTGTATTTATTTTTGAACCAAAGATCCCCACAGTTAAAGTGTTTCTTCCATAGGTCTATTATGGGTTTTCCCTCTCTAGTTTCATTAATAACTACAGTAAAAAAAAAAAAATAAGAGTAAGCGGTTATTTCTTATTTTCACCAAATACGGGTCATGTACGGGCATTCACATATATTTTTCTAAACCTCGCAACAACTCTATGAGAGGCAGTTACTACTTCTGTTTAGTTTTATAATGAAACAATGGGGAAGGAATGGTAGGTGTTGGGATCCGTAAATAGTACAACATATGTGAGGAAGCTGAGGCCATAATGAACTCTACAAGGGACAGGTTCATCCAAATTCCCTAAGGGAAGGAAAGTATAAATCTCATAACTCAATTCAGTGAAGAATCACTATTCAAAGACCTTCTGACCCAGGAATTCCCCTGCTGGTATGTATGTGTGAAATTCTAAGATTGTTAAGAATTCTAAGGTTGTATGTGCAACCTTGCATGTAGCTGCCTCACTTGTGTTGAAAAATAAAATTAGGGATTAACCTAAAATATTCACCAACCCATAATGGTCAAATAAATTATGGTTTATCTATACATGGAACACTATGAAACTTAAAATTAAATAGGTACACTATTGAGGGGAGGAGGTCAAGATGGCAGAGTAGGAGGACACTGAGCTCACCTCCCCCCCCCATGAACACATCAAAATATTATACATCTACATATGGAGCAATTCTCATTGAAAACAAACTAGAGACTGTCATAGGGACTCATACAATCAAGGCTGTAAATAAAGATCCAAATGAAGTTAGGTAGGAAGAGAAGAGAAGCAATCATCAGGACCTGTACCCCTAGAAGGGGACAAAGAAAAGCAAGGGGATTATACCATCTTGCAGATCCTCCCTGGAGAGTGAGCTCTTCAAACCACATGCTGGGCACCCCAGCCCTGGGGTCTGACGCTGGGAAGATAAGTCCCCTTAGCTGGTTTGAAAACCAGAAGGACTAAAAGAAGAGCCTTAAGAAACCTAGACTCTGCTCGTGAAGAGCACATACATGCTTGCTTTCTCCTGGGAACAAGGCAGAGGAAGCAGAATTAAACTGGACTCCGGCTGGTTTCCATGACTACCTGTGTGTATCTCAGCCCATGCTGAGTGTCCACTCCAGCCCCTATGGCTCCAATGCTGCTCCACACTAGGGCAAAGGCTGCCCGGGCCAAGGAGGGTGCACAGATGGGTGGATGGAGCTAGCTCAGACCTTGCACAGCATCCAAACCGAGTGAGGGTATTCATTACTGGGATTCATGGGGGCGGTAGATCGGAAGCAGTCTGGATCTCAAACTGATGTGCCAAGACTGTCTCACCATGCACACCAGCCCGCAATGGGTGCCCATTTTGGCCCCTCTTGTTCCAGCGCTGCTCCCCTCTGGGTTGAAAGTGCTATTGCTGGGAGTGGGGAGAGTGCACACCTAGAAGGAACAGAACCTGCTTGGACCCAGCCCTCAGGGTTTCTGCTCCAGAACATTGGGATGTGAACCTACCTCAATAGGGCAGTGATAGCCACTGAGCATAGGAGAAGCCATGGCTCACAGCTGGTTCCAGCTCTAGCCCTCCATCTCCAGCCCCACTTCCCCCCAAGGTGATAGCTGCCAGCTCACCCTGGGAAGACATGAGCCCTGCTCATGTCAGATCCAGCTCTCCCACCAAAGTCACTGGGCACACGTAGACTGCATAGGGATGCTCCCACACAAGGACATCCCTTCAAAACGAGGATAAGTAACTGTTTCGCCTAACTTCAAAGAGACAAAGAAAGTTAAGCAAATGAGAAGACAGAGGAATTTTTTCCAAACAAAAGAATAGGGAAAAAACCCTGAAAAAACAATGAATAAAACAGAGGTAAACAGCTAAAATCATTAGTAATAAGAATGCTAACTGAACTACGGAAAAGAATTGATGAACACAGTGAGAATCTTAACAAGGAACTAAAAAAATGTTTTTTAAGAAACAGTCAGAACTGAAGAGTACAATGACAGAAATGAAAAAAAAAAAAACACACTAGAAGGAATTACTAGCAGACTAGGTGATGCAAAAGAACACATAAGTGACCTGGAAGACAGAATAATAGAAATCACTCATTCTGAACAGCAAAAAGAAAAACAAAAACTGAGAACAGTTTAGGGGCTCTCAGAGACAACAATAACAGTGCTAACATTCACATTATAGGGGGTCCCAGAAGGAGAAGAGAAAGGAGTTGAAAATGTATTTGATGAAATTATGAATGAAAATGTCCCAAACCTGAAAAAGGTAACAGATACCCAGGTACAGGAAGCATAAAGAGTCCATCCACAGATGAATGGATAAAGAAGATATGGTATACGTATACAATGGAATATTACTCAGCCATAAAAACAGAATGAAATTTTGCTATTTGCAACAACACGGATGGACCTGGAGGGAATTATGCTTAGTGAAATAATGCAGACAGAGGAAGATAAATACTATATTTTATCACTTAAATGTGGAATCTATAAAATATATTAATAAATGTAACATAATAGAAATACCTTCAAAGATAAAGAGGAAAAACTAGTGGTTACCAGTGGGGAAAGGAGAGGAGCTGGGGAAAGATAGGGTTAGGGTATTAAGAGGTACAAGCTACTATGTATAAAATAAATAATGCAACAAGGATATATTGTGTAGCACAGTGCATATAGCCAATATTTATAATAACTTTAAATGGAGTATAATCTATAAAAATATTGAATTACTATGTTGTATACCTGAAACTAATATAATATTGCAAGTCAACTATACTTCAGTAACAAATAAACAAAATTAAATAAGTACATGTTTATAAGTTAATGTGGAAAATCTCTAAGGTATATTAAGCCAAAAAAAGCAAAGAACAGAACAATGTACAAAACGTGATCTCTGTGATGTGATGATAATACTTTTTATAATACAGATAAGATTTTACATAATATTAGAGGTTATTTTGGTATCTTTTTATAATATCTACAAGTATATATAACTGATTTTATATACACACACATACTTATGAAAGATTGCCAAAAACAAAAAGCCTCTAACAGTGGTTTTGAATGGAAAGAAGGTTGAAATAAAGGGAAGTTTATTTTATAACTTTTGGGGTGATTTGAATTTTTTATATGCATATAGTATTTTTATATTGAGAAAATTAATTTTTTCATGGGTGTGGGAGTATGGATTATTCCTCAGTTTGCCATACTACTCTGTATTAAATGTGCAAAAGATAAATATTCTATTCCGAAATGCCCTTCTCCTCTACCAAACACCTAAATACTAAATTAGATCTCACACACTTTGGAAAGCATTACAGAGCTCACAAAACAATAAGGGATGTCCGCCATGAACCATAACACCAAAAAAAAAAAAATCCTCACAAAACACAAAGCAGTTCAAAAAACTCTGAGCTAAATCTGGAGTGGAAAATCCACACAGAAACCATGGCTTCCCTGCAGGTGTGCTCAATCCAGAAACCTCAAAATTTGCTGGTTACCAGCCCCTCTGTGGAAAAGAATTTAGTTCTGACAAGTCCAGGAGTAAAACCTGAGATGTTACACATTAAGACAGGTATCCAAAATAACTATCTTGATGGAAGGGGGCACAGGAAAACTTGCATGCTGGGCAAATGAAGCAAAATGAAAGGCAGGCTGTGTTTGTTGGGCTTAGGTGGGGAAAGTAATATTGTCTTCCCTAATAATTTGTATCCCTAGCCCTTCTCTCACCCAGTCCTGAAATTTCAATTATTCCACACGCTCATGCAGTGAAATCTACATCCAAGAGACAAAATTTTAAAGTTTTGTTTCCAGATTAGTACCCTAGTACTGGCAGAAACAAAGGTTAATCAACTCAGTGCAGGCTTTGAAGATTCCCAGAATGAAAGTTCCAACAAATAGCTCATAATTAAATCTAGGAAATATGAGGAAACACAATAATCAAGAGTCAGAAACTACAGACTGCAGAATAAGGTACACATGGAGTATGGATACCGAAAATGTAAGAAACAATGTACAAAATAAGTATGGTTATAGTGTTTAAAGAAATAATGGGAAATGCAGAAAATATTATAAGGAAATGAGACAATCAAAAGTGATCAGGACTATATTTAAAGGGATACAAAATATAATCACTAAAATTTAAAATTCATATTATATGTTTAAATGATAAAGCACAGCTACTGACAACATCAGCAAACTATAAAAGCAAGATGAAGAGATTACTCATAATAAAACTCAGAATTGAAGAAAGTGAAACTATGAAAGAGAGGTTAGGTGAAACCAATGACCAAAGAGAAGTCCTAAGAGCTTTTGATTGGAAATCCACACAGAATAAAGAGAAGTGGGCAAAACCAATATTCTGGTGCTGCAAATTTTTCAGAATTGATCAAAAAACCCCACAGTTTTCAGATATAAGAAGCACAATGAATTTTTTTTTTTTTTTTTTTTTGTGGTACGTGGGCCTCTCGTTGTTGTGGCCTCTCCCGTCGCGGAGCACAGGCTCCGGACGCGCAGGCTCAGCGGCCATGGCTCACGGGCCCAGCCGCTCCGTGGCATGTGGGATCTTCCCGGACAAGGGCATGAACCCGTGTCCCCTGCTTCAGCAGGCAGACTCCCAACCACTGCACCACCAGGGAAGCCACAAGCACAATGAATTTTAAAAACCTACTTTCAGTCACAGCATAGTAAACTGCAAAATATGAAAGCAAATGAGAAGATCTCACACCACCCGGAAACTTTTCACTATCAACGATGGAAGCCAATCACACTGGATGACCTCTTTACTCTGTGGTATATCTACAAGGAAGATGAAACCACAGCCCCTACCTCATTGTCTTGTCCATCAGATCCCTCCAACATCCCCTCTGCCACCTCTAAATCCCGCCAATCTTGCCTGTGCCTTTCTATTTTCCAACTCTGTCCTTTCATCATACCATAGATATGATGTAGAGTCATTTTCTGTTTATTTCACAGCTTATTTCACAGCTTATGCAGAGTGCCTCTGGTTGCCCCTCTACTCCTTGGATTTTTGTCATGAATCCAGTAATTTCCACAGTCTTTGAAAGCCTAAATTTCTTTCAGGAGTTTTTACTAATTCCTAAGTATTTATCTTCAGAGCTCTTACCTCTTGCTTCCTGTGTATTACTTTTATGCCTTTTATCAACTTATAGACTGCCTGCCCCCATTCAATTTCCCCCAAAATAATCACTTTCTTAAAAAATAATGAAAATTAGCCTTAGTACTGCAATTTTTTATGGAGTAGAAAGAATTGGAGAACTTTTGATTTGTACTTGGTCAGAAGTCACCTTCCAACAGAAGAAGCCAGACAGCCTGAATTGGCACTAACTGGTTCTGGGTGAGAAAAGGCTGAAGTGAAAGCAGGGACCACGAATACATTACATAATGAAACTATGGAGAGCAGCATAGTAGCGTCAGACCTAGAAATGCTGTCCCCTGGTGTGTGTGCCCTGGCCCTTTCCTGAAAACATAAGGAATTAAACACAGAGGAATTATACAGACATAAACTAGACAAATAAAAGAATTACTAAAGTTCCTAGAAGCTATATTCTTTGGTTCCAAGTATAAAACTGTAATAGGGAAGAACAAATCTGACTCCATAATACATCTGTTTCTTTTGCTTTAACCTTTGTATTCTATTGCTTTTGCTGCAAGTTAATTATTAAAGGGATGCTGCCTATACCTTAAGGTATACATGATGGTCCATCTCCCAAAACCCTTCCTCCCATGCCTGAGCACTAAGTGTCCATTAACAGATGAATGGATAAAGAAGATGTGGCACATATATACAATGGACTATTACTCAGCCATAAAAAGAAACGAAACTGAGTTATTTGTAGTGAGGTGGATGGACCCAGAGTCTGTCATACAGAGTGAAGTAAGTCAGAAAGAGAAAAACAAATATCATATGCTAACACATATAAATGGAATCTGAAAAAAAAATGGTTCTGATGAACCTAGGGGCAGGACAGGAATAAAGACGCAGAGAATGGACTTGAGGACACAGGGAGGGGGAAGGGTAAGCTGGGACGAAGTGAGAGAGTGGCATGGACTTAAATATACTACCAAATGTAAAATAGCTAGCTAGTGGGAAGCAGCCGCATAACACAGGGAGATCAGCTCCGTGGTTTGTGACCACCTAGAGGGGTGGGATAGGGAGGGTGGGAGGGAGACGCAACAGGGAGGGGATATGGGGATATAGGTATATGTATAGCTGATTCACTTTGTTATACAGCAACAACTAACACAACAATGTAAAGCAATTATACTCCAATAAAGATGTTAAAAAAAAATAAATAAAATACCTTGTTTAAGCTCACAGGAAACATTCTGACAAGGTCCACCTATGAATGGCTGCAGGAAGGAAGAAATTAGAACAAGGAAATATTTGCAACAACTTAATGCCTTTTTTTTTTTACTTTACCTCCTCACCCCCTATAAAAGAAACTAGCATCCAAACCCCAGCAAGATGGTTCTTTGGGACACTAGTCCACCATCTTCTCTGTCTGCTGGCTTTCTGAATAAAGTCTTTATTCCTTGCCCCAACAACTCATCTCTCCATTTATTGGCCTGTTATGTGGCAAGCAGTATGAGCTTGGATTTGGTAACAAATCTCCTGCTTCCCAGAAGGCAGGGTGGTGCAGGAATAATGACAAGTTTAATTTATAAACTCTGCTGGTTACTGGCTATGTGAGATCCTCATCCTATTCTTCAACTTCTCTGAACTCAGTTTTCTCACCTGTAAATTGTGTATGGGGAGATGTTCCCGAAAAGAAGTGATATAAGATATAAAAAATATCAGACATGTTCTATCCCTGGCAAACTGATTATCAACCTTCACTCATTCTCCAATGTTTCTCTGCCAATCGTTGTAAGTTTGTCACCTCAATCTGCTACCTTATCAGTTCCTCATGTTTAGCTTTATTTCCTGGACCCTGATATTCTTTAGAGATTTGTTCAACGGTTTTCTTACCTGAGTACTTCAAATGCAAGTAATTAATGCTTGAAGTGACAGTATCCTTTATGTGATACCAGACAGCAGATTATGAAAAGATTTAGCAAAATGAATATTGCATTAAATGGGCTAAAAATTCTGTTGAAATCAGTAAAGGGTGGAATCTACATTGTATAGAACAAAATAGGATGAAAGAAAATAAAGTTATCTAGAACCTAAAAGAGTAAAGAGATGATGGAGGGGGGGGGGGACACCCATTATATCCCTCTATTCAAACTATGTCTCCTGTGCTTTACCAAGATGCAGGCAGTTAGGAATATTATCTAGCTCCCCATAAAGAAGATGATGGATCTGAAGAACTAATCTCAGAGACTTGACCTCTGACTAGATATTATCAGAGGAGAAGACTAACTAGCACAAGATTGATAATCAAACATATAGTCACGGATATTTCCTCTTGATTTAATAGGAAAAAATATCCAAAATAGATAGGACTCACTGGGTTGTATCCACAATAACAAAGAAGTATGATCCCAAATATATAGTTTTTGTTAGTCAAATAGACCAGTTATGCTGAAGTAACAACTCCCAAATCTGATATCTGTCCCTGCTCATAAGACAAGGACAGTGAAGACTATTTGGGTGAGCAGAGGACTCTGTCTCTCCCCTAGGGACTCTGACTGACAAAGTTTCCATCAACCATTAGGTGATTTGCACACACCTTTATAGCCTGTGTAAACGGAAAGATGTTCAGTGCATTCATCTTCACATATTATTCACCTGGATATTTGCTAATTTCATGACTTAAAACTTGTGCTGTTGTTATCTTTTTTAAAGTAACATACCACATGTCACATCCACTCACTTTTTCTTGACCAAAGCAAGTTACATGAGCATGCCTAAATTAAAAAGGGACAAAGACTAACAATCCTATTAAGTGCCTAGAAAAAGTGGTGAAGCAGGATATTTATGAAAGCCCTCACGACTGCCATGTAATCTCATAAAATTATAAAGGTAATATAATGTATAAGCTACTAAGGAAAAAAACATTCTACTTGGAAATAAATAAAAACAGAGTTACATGAGAAATTATGGGAGAGAAGGGCATATTTCAAGAATTGCCTATGTAACCACATTATCTTCAAATATGGAAGAAAAAGAAAGATATTATCAGATATGTCTTTAGATAGTTAGGAAATATGCCCTTTCACCAAAATTTTCTTAAGGAAATACCTCCAGGTATTGAAAGCTGAATTTCAGAAAGAATTTTTGAATAGGGATAGATATTGTTGATTAAAATGGGTGCTGACAAATCCATTTATTGATGAGGTCAGTAAATGAGAACACTCAGAGCAATACCTGCAGCTGGTTAGAATTATCTAAGTGTTGAAACAAACATACCACATGAAATACGCAATATAAAAACTCACAGCAATATTTTCAAGGTTCTAATTAGATTAATAAGATGGTGGAGGACTGAAAAGACAAAAGCATAAATATAGCACTTCTCTTTCTAATATAATCAGATCCACAGTTATTATGGGCTATTTGAGTTATATAAAAGATTAATAACAGCTAGAGAAGTTTTAAGATAAGCAATACTATTCATATATATATGTGTGTGTATATATATATATATATATATACACTACAAATTGATTTACTTTTTAAATTTAAAACATTCATAATTAACCCAATAAAAGATAAAAAGTTGAATAAAACTGGATGCCCATACCTTTTATACAAATAAAAGGAGAGATACAAAAGTTGAAAAGCAGGACATAGAATCCTGTGCATGATTCCAAAAATAAAGTAACATATCGAACTTTTTCCATATGCAAATGACATGCTTAAAGTAAAATTCAAAAGTTACAATACAACAGTGGATAAAACTATCTGCTTGATATTAATATTGTCACCATTCTCATATTTAAGTGGATAAAATTTATGGGAAATATTTAAAGTGAAATAAGAAAGTAGATTTTAATGATGAAAGGCACAGACATAACCATAATGAATCTATTTATATCCAACAAATAGCCACACATTCCAATATGCAAAGCAAAAATTCCATTGCAAATACTAGGAATAATGGAAAAACACAATGGTAGTGATGTTTTAATTCACTATTACTACTATATGGCAGTTAAAATAAAGATACAGGAAATCAGTAATACATAAAATGTGGGATTTGGTTCCATTATATGTTTTTCCTACTTCTATTATTTTCCTTTGTGTCAGCTAATGAGCTTAGGTTTAGCTGAGTGTTTTGAGCCATAGCAGAGCTTTCTCAGGCACAGTGACTTAAGACTCAGCTAATAATAGTATTGGCACCCTTATCGTGCATAGCAGAAATCTCTGAAGCCACAAGTCTTTTAAAAATTTTCTCAAAATTCGAAACGTATGTTCTTGGATATACCTGCTCAAATAATTTCAGCATCATTTAATCAACATTCTACTCCTCTCCCCGTTCACGTGTTAATTAACCAAGTGGCTTGTATCCATTATTCTTTCTGATTTTTATAATTTGTTTACTACATTATTTGGTTATGGTCTTGGATTGAACTGATTTCTTAGAAAAGGTTTTCTAAACGCATGAAAAGGTAGCATTCTATACTTCTGAGAAGATGACAAGTTCATTATCAGGAAAACTGGAGAGCCAAAAGGCATTAATGTATTGATTGATGTCCCATTGTCTTAAATAGCATTGTTGTTTTGTGATGAAAAAGCTAAATACTACATTTGATCTCAGTAAATTCGCTCTAGTCTAAATATGTTAGATTCAACCTTCCTATGTGTGAAAAAAGGCAACTAATGTACTGTAAATGAATGAATATAAACTAAGTTGTTGGAATTCATAATGAGAGATGAAATTAAGGACTTAATTCTGCCTTTTAGCAGTGAAATGAGTTCTAGTGAGTCGGATTATTTTTCAGTCAAAGTTTTACAAAAGTCTAAATTAGAAAACACAAACTAAACCAAATTATAAATCATGTGTGAAATATAAATGCAAATTTATTTTGAGAAAGTAAACTAATATTTGATTGACTGGAACATGAGCATGGAAGACTGCGATTTTTAATTCCTTAAGTGTCATAAGTTGAATGGTAATACATGTTTTTATTTCTGTGAAAATTTGTTTCCATGATGACTAGAAATTTTTAAGCCCAACCGTATCTTAGCAATTGTAAGATCTAATTCCTCATTTTCCACAAGGACAATAGTAGCCTGGAGAAGTACCTCCTCCAAGACCATACAGCTGGCCCAGAGATTGGAACCTGGGCTTTAGTCCTTTTCTTTCCAGAGATCTAAAGATCATTGTCATCTCTTATTATCTGACTTGTCAAACATATTTGGGGCTAGTAAATTTTACTTTATTAATTATTTATTTTTAATTCCTGTATTCTTTTATTTATTTTTAACATCTTTATTGGAGTATAATTGCTTTAAATGGTGTGTTAGTTTCTGCTGTATAACAAAGTGAATCAGCTATACATATACATATATCCCCATATCTCCTCCGTCTTGCGCCTCCCTCCCACCCTCCCTATCCCACCCCTCTAGGTGGTCACAAAGCACTGAGCTGATCTCCCTGTGCTATGCGGCTGCTTCCCACTAGCTATCTATTTTACATTTGGTAGTGTATATATGTCCATGCCACTCTCTCACTTCGTCCCAGCTTACCCTTCCCCCTCCCTGTGTCTTCAAATCCATTCTCTACATCTGCGTCTTTATTCCCGTCCTGTCCATTGGTTCTTCAGAACCAATTTTTTTAAGCTTCCATATATATGCAAATCAAAACTACAATGGGGTATCACCTCACACCAGTCAGAATGGCCATCACAAAAAATCTACAAACAATAAATACTGGAGAGGGTTTGGAGAAAAGGGAACCCTCTTGCACTGTTGGTGGGAATGTAAATTGATACAGCCACCGTGGAGAACAGTATGGAGGTTCCTTAAAAAACTACAAATAGAACTACCATATGACCCAGCAATCCCACTACTGGGCATATACCCTGAGAAAACCATAATTCAAAAAGAGTCATGGGGCTTCCCTGGTGGCGCAGTGGTTGAGAGTCTGCCTGCCGATGCAGGGGACGCGGGTTCGTGCCCCGGTCCGGGAAGATCCCACATGCCGCGGAGCAGCTGAGCCCGTGAGCCATGGCTGTTGAGCCTGCGCGTCCAGAGCCTGTGCTCCACAACGGGAGAGGCCACAACAGTGAGAAGCCCACGTACAGCAAAAAAA
>RJWK010032746.1:0-11617 GCA_004363435.1 Platanista minor | reverse complement strand
AGTCATGTACCACAATGTTCATTGCAGCCTGTTTACAAGAGCCAGGACATGGAAGCAATCTAAGTGTCCATCGACAGATGAATGGATAAAGAAGATGTGGCACATATATACAATGGACTATTACTCAGCCATAAAAAGAAATGAAACTGAGTTATTTGTAGTGCGGTGGATGGACCTAGAGTCTGTCATACAGAGTGAAGTAAGTCAGAAAGAGAAAAACAAATACCGTATGCTAACACATATAGATGGAATCTAAAAAAAAATTTTTAAATGGTTCTGATGAACCTAGGGGCAGGACAGGAATAAAGATGCAGACATAGAGAATGGACTTGAGGACATGGGGTGTGGAAAGGGTACGTTGGGGCTAGTAAATTTTAAAATGACCTTTGGAAATATCAGAACTGTATTTTATCAGAAAAATTCTGTGGGGACTATTCATAAAGGAATGGAGATAGGGTGTCAGTGTTGGAACTTCCAAAGACGGAAAAAAAGGGCAGGAGGGGAGGAATAACAGTTTGACCTGGAGAAGGAGACGACATGATTAATGAAGGGCCAGGCTGGAAGCACTCCTATGAGGATCTATGGAAGAACCACGTAACATCTGGATCAGGACATGACAGATCTCAAAAGTCAGGAATTCATGAAGGAAAAGGCGCAGCACCTTCAGATGCAGGCAGGAAATGAGGCAGAAGAGAGTGCTGCCTGCCAAACTGCAAAGTGAGTACTGCACAGAAGTGCTCTGCAGAGGAAGGGAGCTGCAGGTGTCCCGTGATGGATGTGGTGGGGCTATGCTCTATGGCCACGCCCTAGAAAGGTATGTGAGCCCAAGGGCCAGTAAGGAGTTAGAAGTGACATGACTGTGTGATGATATTTGCATGCAAGCAGAATTATTTTATGATTAAGATCACTGAAATGAATAACAAATCTGTCCTCCGTGTGGGGGGTTTTCTGTCCTGCATTATGTGAATTTGAGAAGAGGCCTGAACAGGTATGTCTGGTACTGTGGGCCCATTGCAAGGCACTCAAAGACACAGGTGCTCCCCACGCCCAGAGATTTCACTGCTCTGAAGGGTAAGGAAAGTGGTGGAGGAGGGAGAGGATTCCTACTGGCTGACCGAGCCACCCTAAGGAATATCAGTCACTTAAGTTTCCTGTAAAGTCCCTGGCTTTTACATCTTCTCTTTGCTTTAGGCACAGACTGAGGTTGTGTCTGCTCTCAATTAAGGGTCAGGAAAAGAGACACATATTGAGAGAGATTCATGCAGAGAAACATACAAATAAACACAGAGAAGAGGCCACGCAGAAATAGAGAGAACCAAAGAGTAAACATACTGAGACACAGAGAGACAGGCAAAGAGATGCACACACACAGACATAAACACACAGAAAGGCTACACATACAGAGGGACACAGAGACATAGAAGAGATACACCGAGATACAAAGCTATGCAGAAGGACAATGAGAGACAAAGAGAAACAGAAAGGGAAACTCAGAGACACACGCAGGCATGAAGACTTACGTGCAAAGACAGAGATATGCACAGAAACAGTAATGCAGGCAACTCACACATAGAGGCACACACGCAAAGATACAACAGGAAGAGATACAGGCAGGGAGAGTCACACTGAGATCCAAATGTGCGGTTTTTCAACAGTCCATAAAATTGTGCATGCCAGGGCCTCAGTCACACCTGCCTTATCAGAATTGCCAGGGCTGAAGCCAGGTATGCGTTGTTTTAAAGACAGAAATTTCTGTCATGTATACTTCACTGGAAATCCTTTACGTTAAATCTTCATCACTCCCAAAGTAATGGGCCGATCAGTTGTCCCTCTCAATCTGAAAGAGCCTTACCAGTATGCTAGAAATTTTTTACGGTTTTTCAACGATTTAGTTTGTTGCTTCTGCCCAACTTTAGCTTTTTTTTTTTTTTTTTTTGTCAAATCGATTTCTAACAATTATTTTCTACTTAGACTTTTTATTCTCATTTATTTTAGCTTTGTAATATTTTACGTTCTCAGGTTTCGCCCTTACCTACTTTTATTATTTTTGTTTTCAATCTTTTAAAATGTTGTAGCATTATAGTTATCTTAATTCTTAGGCTAGCTCTTTTTATTCTCAGCTGTGAATTATTAAATTACTTGGAATGGCTTTGATAACAAGCACTGGAGAAGTCATGTCAAACTGGCTTAAACAGTAAAAACATTCATAGACTCTCATACCTGGAAATCCATAGGTCAGGGAGGTTTTAGGATTTACTTAATTCGATGGCTCTGTCTCCATTCCCCTGTGATTCCTAAAGAGAGAGGAGGGAGTGAGGGAAATTTCTGTGTTCATCTTCAGGCTGGTAATCGGATGGCTACAGTATTCCTAGTATATCTGCCAATGGCCAGCAAGAGAGTGCTCTTATGGTTTTCCTTTAAGAAGAAGCGACAGGGCTTCCCTGGTGGCGCAGTGGTTGAGAGTCCGCCTGCAGATGCAGGGGACGTGGGTTCGTGCCCCGGTCCGGGAAGATCCCACATGCCGCGGAGCGGCTGGGCCCGTGAGCCATGGCCGCTGAGCCTGTGCTCCGCAACGGGAGAGGCCACGACAGTGAGAGGCCCTCATACCACAAAAAAAAAAAGAAGAGAGAGCTTCCCTGGTGGCGCAGTGGTTGAGAGTCCGCCTGCCGATGCAGGGGACACGGGTTCGTGCCCCGGTCCAGGGGGATCCCACATGCCGCGGAGCGGCTGGGCCCGTGAGGCACGGCTGCTGAGCCTGTGCTCCGCAACAGGAGAGACCGCGACAGTGAGAGGCCCGCGTACCGCCAAAAAAAAGGGAAACTTTCCCAGAATCCCCTTTCCAAAATTCCCCTTACATTTATTTCATTGGCCCAAATCTACTCTTGGCCCAAATCTAGTCTTGTGCCCCTTCCTGAACCTATCTCTGCGACCAAGCACTACCAGACTCTTTTTATTAAAGGGGTGGGGGCTTAAACCAATCACTGGAAGGGGGATGGGATTTTGTTAACTGACTTAGTCTAATTAGAGCTCACACCTGAGCTGGGATCAACCTTCAAAACCACAATTCAGAAGAGGAATAGACATCAGAAGGAAAATTAGCAGGGAAAGGGGCAGGGTACCCAGCCAGCTGCTGGGTAGGCAATCAATAATATCCATTAACTATCATTATCATCATAGTCACCTTTATTTTTCTACAGGTCTTAACACAAATAAAAATCCCAGGTACTTCACATTTATTCTGATTTTTTTTTAATTAAAGTGATAGTTCTGACCATCCTCTGTTTTTTTATTTTGTTTCGTTGGGTTTTTTTAACTAGGAATTGAGAGATCTGGTAAACTCTTGCCTCCTCTGTGAAATCTGCCCTGATTCTTAACCCCCAGGCAGAATTAAGGACACTCTTCCATGATGTTTCATTTGTCTTTTTGTCAGAGTGTTTATTAATTTACATACTATATTTACAGAGTATGCTAGGCCGGGACTCCATAGGGGTGGGACGAGACATTCATCATTGAAGTCCCAGGACCCATTAGGGTCCCAGAATACATTAAGGACACAATTAACATTTACTGAGTTAATTTAAATATCAGACAATTGGAATATTTATAGAGCATATTCACTGACATAAAAGATATTGTAAAGGATGATTTCAGCTCATGATGATTCTGAGGAAAACTCACTGCTTTAAGCTACTTTGGGGAAACTGTCCAGATTTTAACAACTTACAATAAAAGCCTACCAAAAAAAAAAAAAAAAAAAAAAAAAAAAAAAAAAAAAAAAAAAAAAAAAAAAAAAAAAAAAAAAAAAAAAAAAAAAAAAAAAAAAAGAAACTCCTAAAATTGAGAAATAGCTTTACAATACAAGAATGCTATGCTGGGGAAGGAATGTGTTGGTATAGTGTATTATACATCCTTAAGTCAATAAATTATGATTTTCAATACTCATAGTTCTCTCAGATGCATTTTTTTAACTTTTCATTAAAACACCTAAGAAAAAAATTCAGAACATCAATAGGACAATGGAAGATGACTCTGATAACAGGCCTATCAACTTACAACCACGTGCCAAAAAATTATTTAAACTATATATATATAAATTATATTTATAATTATATATTTATATATGTATATATAATATTTCATTCTGTTTCGTATAGAAACATAGGTATAAAATATAAAGTGGAATGGTTAGAAAACAATAACTCGTGTATAAACAAAGCCTGAGAATCACCATTTACCTGTCACAATTATAGAATTAAAGACTACTTTTGTAAAACAAAATTTTAAATAATTCAAATAGGACCATAAATAGACTACAACTATCCTATGGTAGATACTGTGGATGGGTGAGCTTCCTTTCTATCCCACCTTCTTTCTACGGGACCTTCCTACACAGAGCCTAGAGGGCATTTCCAGACTCCTTCACAGCTAAAATTTGGGATAAAAATTAGCTCTTACCAATCAAACAAGAGCACCGAAATTTTGGAAAGTGTAAGGGAACTAGAGGTTCTCTCTGGCCTCTTTTTCTATTTTAGCTACCAGCAAATAAGGCTGTAGAGACAAAGGCTTTCCTGCATCACCACCCCAGCATCCAGTCTCCAGTTTCCCAGGTGATGTGGTGGTGGCAACAGCAGCTGGGGCAGCAGTAGGCTCCTCATTCCAGCTTCCTACACCTTGGATATCAGCTCAGGCACCATATTCTCCAACTCACTATTTCCAAGGTGATTTCAGAGATAGCAGGTCCTTGGATGGGTCAGTTCTCCAGTGTTCAGAAAATCATTCCCAGAGTCCCAGGTGAGAGTTTGCTTCTCTAGAAATTCTAACAAATTTTTATAATCAAAAGCTGTCTTACTTTTTATATTCTATATGAAATGTTGACAGAATATACCTATCAGAAGCAAGAGAAGGTTAGAGCAAAGAAAATGTGGGAAACATGATAAAACAAGAATGCACAGCATCAGAAAATATTACATGAAATAACAGAAATAAGATCAAATATAGGAATGATGATAATCAATAAAATATCTAAGTTATTCCCTCCTTTAATAATGAAACACACTCCTATAATGTGTCAAATCAATTTATAAATGTTGATGATTGTAAGAAACCTACCTATAGCTGTGGAACAAAAATGTCAAGTGTAGAATGATAAGCAAAAATATCCTTGATAAAAAGAGAAGAAAGATAAAGCTTCTTTGCTTTCATTCCCACAGTGGTTGCAGTGTTGATATCCAAGAAAATAGAATTCTATTTTAAAAGCATAAACTAGAAAAAATAATATTATATATTCAATGGAAATATGAGTCATGAACATTTATGATCCAAATAACATTGATTCTAAAAAATGAGGGTCAGTCGTGTTTTGTGAAAATTCAATTTCTTAAAACTCTACAATACCATGCTAAATAATTCAAAAGTTGTCATAAGATGAAAAGTTTCAATATGAACTAATTATGTACAAAGTCAGTCTCCTCTCTAACATTTCGCTTAATACAAGCATTCCTAACCATTGACTCAACTTTGTTAATTCAAAATGTTAATTCAAAATGTTAAAATATAATGCAGAATGAAATTCTTAAACCTTGAATAAATGTAGCATTTCATGAAGTAGATGAAAATAATGTTGACAATGTTTATTTTAGACTATATTATATTTTGATATCTTATAAATGCTCTATGAGAAATTCTGATTGATTTTATAATCAGTCAACAAAAGTTAAAAAGAAAAACACTGGGAAACAATTTTAACTGCTTATTTCTGAATTTTAATTCTTACGTTAGTCTTTATATTTTTATATCTTTTCCAAAGTTTACATGGTATTTTTATTACTTTTATATTAAGAATTTGTTTTAAAGACCACATAGGTTTAAAATTTCACACATCATTATGCATCATAGTGACCTTAGTAACAATATTTTTAGCATTCTTTGAATAATTTAAATAATACAGATTATATTTTTCTGTTACATCCTTATTGTCTTCACTGCTTAATATATTCCAACTGATCTCACATGCCTTTAGGACATCATTTCTATGCCTTTTTTCTCAGAGAAGGAAGGATGAAGTAGGTCAGTGGTCTTTATAAATATAATTTAAATAATACAATTCTGCACCTCCATTTCTCCTCTACCCTTTTAGTTACCATTCTGCCAGGTTGCAAGATTTAAAAACTACATTTCATAAAATTAAATTCCCCATTGACCATCCAAACAATTCAGATGGAATGTTTAGTATCTGTCCCCTCTCTACCTTCTAACCAGACAATGATTTTTCTGTGACACTGAGTTTATATTCTCTCAACAAGATCCATGCTGCTGTATCCCAATGTCCCGGGAGCCATTAAAGCCTCTTGAAAAATTCAAGACTTTCCTTGTAATTATCACCCACAGGCCACGCATGCTCACAGCTCCCCCTCTCTCAGAAACCCTAGTC
This sequence comes from Platanista minor, assembly GCA_004363435.1. Classification (NCBI taxonomy): domain Eukaryota; kingdom Metazoa; phylum Chordata; class Mammalia; order Artiodactyla; family Platanistidae; genus Platanista; species Platanista minor. The sequence continues at coordinate 5,187 of RJWK010032746.1, read as the reverse complement.
TAAGCATTATTATTGAGAACAAATAGTACAATGTAATAATTATTTAGATTCAAGTTTCTCTCACCCTAGCTTGGCATTTAAAATTTTTCATTACTGATGGTAGTAAATGGGCTGTATTTAAGGGTAATTAATATTTATGTGTGGAATGGGGAGAACAGGAATAGGCTAATCCTTGGAGAACTTACACAGTGAAGAATCTTGGCTGGTTTAGGGCTGCAAATGTGTTGAGCTAAAAAGTTCCCAGGTGTAAATAGGATTTAACTAATCCCCAAATCAAAATACTTGGGTACTGTTCAAATCATAATCAGAATTCACTTGGATGTAATCAAATGCGGTAAGTAGAGAAGTTACTATGTAGGCAGATCCGAACTTCTACCTCAATTGGTACCTCAGCCATCCAGCATGAGTTGAGAGAGCCAGATTCTGTTGACTAGTCCAAGCATACCTGGGAGCAGAGGCATGCAGCATGACTGAAATCTCAAAGGAATACAGACTACTTTGATATCACCTTGGTATAACTGATGTGTCACTATCAGTTAATATTTTTCTGGGAATTTGGTACATGCCCTTTCAACCTGCAGAACATATTGCCTAAAACAAAGTTCTCCAAAACAGCTTTTCACCAGAGTTCCAAAAGAATCCTTCAGCCCAGCTACCTCCAGTTAATTCTCTCCTCTACAATCTACATTAGACACTCCACAAAATGCAAGCACCTCTGAGTTCTTCTCTTCATTCTACTTGGTACATCTTTCTTCATGCTCTTCCCAACTCTGAATCTCCTTTATGTCCCTCACTCTACTTGTATTCTCAGAACTGCAACTGACTATAAACTCCCCTCCTGTGCCATATCAGATTATCCACTTCTTTCTTCTACTTTCCTGGGAATAGTACACTTCCCCACTCTTTTGATGTTGGGCTTGGCCATGGGACTTGCTTTGGCCGATGGGATGTTAGTCGTCAGCGATCACCCAGCAGAAACGCAACATACGCACTTCTCTTACTGTCAGAAGAAGAACACACCTGGGCTAGCCCAGTGGCCCCAGCGGGAGGATGACAGGCATGCAATACAAAGATGCCCTGGATGAGTTGACTGAACCAGGCCCAGCGTAGATCAGCCAACTCCATCTACCACAGACACATAAGTTAAATAAATGCTTATAGACTCTAAGATTTTGAAGTTCTTTGTTATGCAGCAATAGCTAATTGATATACCTTCCCTGAACTCTTCCTTTACCATCTGGCCTTAAGTGACACCTGCTTCCTTCCTCAAGGGACTGATCATTTTCCTTTGACTTATGTGCTGCAGGGCAAAAAGTTTCATCTGGGGTTCTTCCTTAAGTCCTGTGTCAATTCTAGATAATACATTTTTTCCACCCTCTTGCAAAAGCTCTTCTTCCCTCAAGTCTCATGATTTGTATTCTGCGCCTTGACTTAAACACCACTTAGTGCTGCGATTTACAAACCAGCTCACTCTCTGCTACTCATTATAGCATTTGGCCCGTGTTTTAGTCTTCGTTTCTATCGCAACTCCCTACTGTTGTCCTAGGTGACTTTGCCATCAGAATGGATGGGCTATCTGAGTTCCTGACTTTTAATACCTTAAGCTCATCATCTTTATTGTCTAAAACAAAATAGACACACAATGAATGTGAGTTCTTTTCTTTTTCCCTCTCAAGGACCTTTCTTTTTACTTTATTTCAGCTACCCAAACCTTGACCCTTAACCCTGTTATCTAGATTCCTAATATGAACTTCTCTGCTTCCAGATCCCTCATTTCTTTACTACCAGTGGTGCCTGCTCTTCAGCTTTATCAAGAGCTCCTGTCTCTACATGTTCTCCTTTATCCACTACTATCAGGCTTCTATACCAGTTCCTTCCCTGCCCAGCCCAGAACAAATGTTTCATCACCACAACTATCTCTGAATGAAAGCTACTTTCCTCCTTTTCCTTTCTATTATACCCATTCCACCTTTCAGATCCCCATCTCTAAACCTGGATTAATGCACACATCCCTTCCTCCAGGAAAGTGGTGGTAGAAATCACACACCCAAAGATCTTTTCAAGGAAACCATTTCTAACCTCTTCTGGGCCCTTAAACCTTTCAGCATTTCTGAATCTTTCTCACACTCTTAAGTCCCTGTTCTTCCTCAGTTTCAGAGATGACTTTACTACCTGCTTCATAGAAAAATCTAGCACATCTGTCAGGGGCTTTCTCACCTTCCCTTCCATCCCCCAGTCACCAATCTTCCCATTAAACTATAACCTTCTTAAGAACACAAACGGTGAGGCGAGGAGCTTCAAGATGGCAAAAGAGTAAGACGTGGAGATCACTTTCCTCCCCACAAATACATGAGAAATACATCTACATGTGGATCAGCTCCTACAGAACACCTACTGAACTCTGGCAGAAGACCGCAGACTTCCCAAAAGGCAAGAAACTCCCCACGTACCTGGGTAGAGCAAAAGAAAAAAGAATAAACAGAGACAAAAGAATAGGGACGGGACCGGCACCAGGGGGAGGGAGCTGTGAAGGAGGAAAGGTTTCCACACACTAGAAGCCCCTTTGCGGGCGGAGACTGCGGGTGGTGGAGGGGGTTAGCTTCAGAGTCGCAGAGGAGAGCACAGAAACAGGGGCGCGGAGGGCAAAGTGGAGAGATTCCCGCACAGAGGATCGGTGCCGACCGGTACTCACCTGCCCGATTGGCTTGTCTGCTCACCCGCCAAGGCGGGCGGGGGCTGTGGGCTGAGGCTCCGGCTTTGGTTGGATCCAGGGAGAGGACTGGGGTTGGCGGCGTAAACACAGCCTGAAGGGGGCTAGTGCGCCACAGCTAGCCGGGAGGGAGTCCGGGACAAAGTCTGGAGCTGCCGAAGAGGCAAGAGACTTTTCTTGCCTCTTTGTTTCCTGGTGCGCGAGGAGAGGGGATTCAGAGCACCGCTTAAAGGAGCTCCAGAGACGGGCGCCAGCCACGGCTATCAGCGTGGACCCCAGAGATGGGCATGAGACGCTAAGGCTGCTGCTGCTGCCACCAAGAAGCCTGTGTGAAAGCACAGGTCACTATCCCCACCTCCCCTCTCGGGGGCCTGTGCAGCCCGCTACTGCCAGGGTCCCGTGATCCAGGGACAACTTCCCCGGGAGAACGCACACGGCTGGCCTCAGGCTGGAGCAATGTCACGCAGGCCCCTGCCGCCACAGGCTCGCCCCACACTCCATGCCCCTCCCTCCCCCCTGGCCTGAGTGAGCCAGAGCCCCTGAATCAGCTGCTCCTTTAACCCCATCCTGACCGAAGAAGAGACGCCCTCAGGCGACCTACACGCAGAGGCGGGGCCAGATCCAAAGCTGAGCCCCGGGAGCTGTGCGAACAAAGAAGAGAAAGGGAAATCTCTCCCAGCAGCCTCCGGAGCAGTGGATTAAATCCCCACAATCAACATGATGTACGCTGCATCTGTGGAATACCTGAATAGACGACGAATCATCCCAAATTGAGGAGGTAGACTTTGGGATCAATGATACATATATATTTTTCCCTTTTTCTCTTTTTGTGTGTAGGTGTATGCTTCTGTGTGTGATTTTGTCTGTATAGCTTTGCTTTTACCATCTGTCCTAGGATTCTGTCTGTCCGTTTTTTCTTCTTACTTAAAAAATTTTTTTCTTAATAATTATTTTTTATTTTAATAACTATATATTTATTTATAAATATATAGCACAGCAGGGCTGTGCTACTGAGGTGGGAGAGCCACGTTCCGGACACGGGTCCGCAAGAGACCTCCCAGCTCCACGTAATATCAAAGAGCGAAAAACGCCCAGAGATCGCCATCTCAACGCTAAGACCCAGCTCAACTCAACGAGCAGCAAGCTACAGTGCTGGACACCCCATGCCAAACAACTAGCAAGACAGAAACACAACCCCATCCATTAGCACAGAGGCTGCCTAAAATCATAATAAGTCCACAGACACCCCAAAACACACCACTAGACGTGGACCTGCCCACCAGAAAGACAAGATCCAGCCTTATCCACCAGAACATAGGAACTAGTCCCCTTCACCAGGAAGCCTATAAAACACAGTGAACCAACCTTAATCACTGAGGACAGACACCAAAAACAACGGGAACTACGAGCCTGCAGCCTGCAAAAAGGAGACCCCAAACACAGTAAGATAAGCAAAATGAGAAGACAGAAAAACACACAGCAGATGAAGGAGCAAGATAAAAACCTACCAGACCTAACAAATGAAGAGGAAATAGGCAGCCTATCTGAAAAAGAATTCAGAGTAATGATAGTAAAGATGATCCAAAAACTTGGAAATAGAATGGAGAAAATACAAGAAACGTTTAACAAGGACTAAGAAGAACTAAAGAGCAAACAAACAGTGTTGAACAACACAATAAATGAAATTAAAAACTCTCTAGAAGGGACCAATAGCAGAATAACTGAGGCAGAAGAACGGATAAGTGACCTGGAAGATAAAATAGTGGAAATAACTACTGCAGAGCAGAATAAAGAAAAAAGAATGAAAAGAATAGAGGACAGACTCAGAGACCTCTGGGACAACATTAAATGCACCAACATTCAAATTATAGAAGAAGAAGAGAAAAAGAAAGGGACTGAGAAAATATTTGAAGAGATTGTAGTTGAAAACTTCCTTAATATGGGAAAGGAAATAGTCAATCAAGTCCAGGAAGCACAGAGAGTCCCATACAGGATAAATCCAAGGAGAAACATGCCAAGACACATATTAATCAAACTATCAAAAATTAAATACAAAGAAAACATATTAAAAGCAGCAATGGGAAAACAACAAATAACACATAACGGAATCACCATAAGGTTAACAGCTGAGCTTTCAGCAGAAACTCTGCAAGGCAGAAGGGAGTGGCAGGACATATTTCAGGTGATGAAGGAGAAAAACCTACAACCAAGATTACTCTACCCAGCAAGGATTTCATTCAGATTTTACGGAGAAATTAAAACCTTTAGAGACAATCAAAAGCTAAGAGAATTCAGCACCACCAAACCAGCTTTACAATAAATACTAAAGGAACTTCCCGAGGCAGGAAACACAAGAGAAGGAAAAACCTACAATAATAAACCCAAAACAATTAAGAAAACGGTAATAGGAACATATATATCAATAATTACATTAAATGTAAATGGATTAAATGCTCCAACCGAAAGACATAGATTGG
>RJWK010032745.1:0-23508 GCA_004363435.1 Platanista minor | reverse complement strand
GGGAGACCTGGGCCGAGTGGCAGCTTCAGCCCATTCTGTCCTGGGGGTAGAGGGCCATCGTCTTGGAGGAGGGAAGTGGCTGTAGTGTAGTAGAGCCCTTGGCCGACTGAGTGCTGGTCATTAAGGCCCCTCACAGAGGCTAAGCGCCCTCACTTCTGTTTCCCTGGGCAGCCTCATGGGTGAGGGGCTCAGCCTTGCGCAACGGGGAGCGGGAGGAAGAGGAGAAAGAGTTCATGCCGGTAACAGTGAGAACAAGGAGAATAATTAACACTGAAGAAGGGGATAGAGTTCACAGGCACCGTCGTATGAGTTACGTGCCTCGCTATCTACATTACACTCTTGAGCGATGGACTCAGCAAACCTCTGTTACCTGAGGAGGATGTCACCATGCAGCACCCTGCCCCCAGCACGTGTACACACACACACACACACACACACACACACACACGTGCACACATGCACACCATGGCCCTTTTAGCATGTCATATCCCCCAGGCAGCATTTGTTGCCTAAAGTCTTCCAGAGGTAAAAACTATTATTTATAGAGGTGTACGGTGTACACGGGTGCACGATGGTGGATGTAAATTTCATTTAGCTTCCACCACAAAGGTTGGGCACGTGAAATTGTGGCGAGAAACAGAAGCAGAGATAATGGGCAATAGATCCTCTGTACCAGTCCCGAAAGGAAGGCTTGGGATACACTACTGACCCACTGGTATCAAGGTTTCTTCGTAAAGGGGCCAAGGTCGGCTGATCTCACCCAGGACCCCTTTTGTCTGAGATCTGTGTGAACTGGCCTAGGACCCCTGAATTTGTAGGTTTGCTCTCTGACCGGGCCCTGTGACACCTCAGAGAGGAAAATGCTGAGAGCAGAGGCCATCTTTCACCCTCAGTGAGAGTATGTGGTTGTCCCATGTAGAGTGAGGTAGACCAGAGTGTTTGTTTAATGTGGAGTATGACGCGTCAGTGAATTGTATTTTTTTAAAGGCATGGGCTGGAATGAGAAAGCATTGCAAGCAGAAAGGGAGAGTTTCATTCATAGAATGTTAGCTTTCATTGTGCTTAAGGGTGTGTGTGCTGGGTAGAGTTACTGGCCACAGTGTGAAATGTATTTCTTACCCAGGGTTGAACTCAGAAAGGTGGGCAGCATGGGGAAGGCTGGAGAGGAAAGGGCTCTGGACTTGAAGTTGAAGGTCCTGGGTTCAGTTCCCAGCCATGCCCTTGAGTTCTTCTGCACATATTCACACACCCTGACTCAGGCCAGTCCCCTTTCTTGGCACATGACAGAAGTGACCAGTCACAGTGGCATGGTGGAACGGTCCAGCCGGAAGGCACCTCGGAGATAAGCCAGGTCTGCGTGGCAACTCAAGGCCAGAGATCGGGAAAGGCTGTGCACGATCACCTGGCACGTCAGTGGCCAAGGCAGGACTGGAACCCATTGTGATTCTTGCTGCGGCCTCCCTTCTGGGGAGCAGTAGGCAGGAGGGCCTCAGGAGTCTCCTTAGAAGCAAACATCTCCACGGAGTGACCAGGATGACCTGGCATCACCCCATTCTAGGCCTCGTTCATCTCTGAGCCAGGGCAGAGTGGCCACTTAAACCATCGCAGTCCACAGTCCAGTGTCTGTCTTGGGAGAAAAGACAAAGTATTCTGCATCCAATTAAAAGCAACCGGAGGGTGTAAGGGAGACAGAAGGTAATTCTCCTTCTTGGAAGGCAGCCAGGGCATCCTCGTGCCAAGGTTAAGAAGGATGATAACAGCAGCCATAATTGTGGGCAGGAAGAAGCTTCTACAAGGCCGCAGGGACCTGACTAAGGAAGGAGAGAAGAAGGGGAATCAAGATGGACACTCTGACCTTTGCAATCCTGCAGAAAAGCCAGTGGCCCAGCCCCTCACTGGAGAGAACTGTCCTCCTGGAAGTACCCTTGGGTCTCTGGCCAGCTTTGCACACTCGACACGTCTGAGGCCAAGCCCACTGTGATGGCTAATGCCAGGTGTCCGCTGGGCGAGCCTAGGGGGTCCAGTTGTTTGGTCAACACCAGCCTAGATGTTGCTGTGAAGGTATTTTAAGCATGTGATAAACATTTAAATCAGTAGACTTGGAGTCAAGCCATTGACCCCTCATAGTGTGTGTGGGCCTCATCCAATCACTTGAAAACTTCAAGAGCAAACAGTGAGGTTTCCTGGAGAAGAAGGAATTCTCCTGGAGACTCAAGCATAGAAACCCTGCCGGAGTTTCCAGGCTTTGGACTCCAGACCGCAGCATCAAACTCTTGCTGGAGCCAATTCCTTAGAATCTCTCCCTCTCTCTCCTCCTGGTTAAGTTTCTCTGGAGAACCCTGACAAATACACTCACCGGCTCATCTCCAGGTCTCCTCCTGTTACAGGTCCCTGCGTCCTCACCCCCACCCAGGTTAGAGCTTGCAGAGCTGACCTCACCTCTGGTCTCGTCTTCCCTCCACCCACATCCAGTGGGCCAACAAGGCTGTGAGTGTTTTCTCACTACCGTAGGACTGTCATAGTCGACTGCCCGTCTCACATCCAGCCCCGTCTTATCATTCTCTAGTCGGTCCTGTTTAGCCTCACACCTGGACGACTGCAGTTGCCTTTTTAGCTGGCTCGCATTCTTTCTCTCTCTCTCTCCCTCTCTCCATCCGTATCTCCCTGTATCTGTCGTCTATCTCCCCTCCCCCTCCATTTGTCCATATTAGAGATGTCAGTGGTGGGAGGGTGCCTTGCAGACCGTGAAATCCAGCCCCTGCTCATTGGTTCTGGAATCAGACCCCCTGTATAGGCATCTCGGCTTGTCAACTTCCTGGCACTACTATAAATCTTTCTGCCTCAGTTTTCCCATCTCTGAAGTAGGTATAATCGTAACACGTACATCTTAAGAGTTATGAGAAGAATTATGTGAGATGATCCACATAAAGTATTTAACCCAATATAAATGTGCAAATCAATGTTAGCTAGTTTCATTATTACCGCAGGAAAAAAATGTTGGCCCAAATGGATGAAGTGACTGGCCTGATGAAGAGTGTCTGTGGTGTAGCTGAGCCACCTGTCAAGTATTTTGACTTCCAGTCTAGGGCTCTTTCTCTCCTGTTCCAACAGCCCACCATCACTGCCAGGAAGACTGCGTGGGATCTCTCTCCTCAGAAGTTTTCAGTGGCTCCCCATTGCTTCTCCAAATAAAATGCATACTTTTGGACCTGGCATTCATTCAGCAAATATTTCTTGAGTAGGACCGTGTGCCAGGCTCTGGATTGGGTGTTAGGGATAGCCAATGGAGTTCCTGCCTTCATGGGGCTTACATTCTAGTGAGAGGAGAGAGAAGGCAAATAGATGTATAATCTCTGTGGTGCTAATGAATGCTAAGAAGAAAAATAGAATAGAGTAAGGGAAAGGGTGGTCCAGATAAGTCCTCTGAAGAGCTGAGGTGAGATTTAAGCAGGAGGGAGTGAGTCACGCAGATATTCTGGGGAAGGGCATTCCAGGTTGAAGAAATAGCACGTGCAAAGGCCCTGAGGTGGGAGCTTGGCAGGCATGGTGGAGGAACAACCCCGAGCCCAGTATGACTAGGATGGGGTGAGTGGGGGGGAGCAGCAGGAGATGAGAACGTGTGGGGTCTTTGGGCCACGGTAAGGCCTTTGTTCCTGAGGGACTTGTGCAGCCAGCAGATAGTTTGGGGAAGAGGTGTGCCGTGATTTGACTCACGTGTTTAAAGGATAATTATTGTCGGTTTCTGTGTGGAGAATAACCTCTAGGGAGAAAGGGGAGAAACAGGGAGGCCAGTTAAGAGTACAAATGAGAGGTGACATTGGCTCGGGTTCTGGTGATAGTGGTGGGCGTGCTGAGAGGTCACGTGGGATGTCTTTCATCTTTGCCGACAGTGAGAGGAGTCAAGAGTGACACATACACTGAAGGCTGGAAGGAGGCATTTGCCTCGTACTGAGACGGGGAAGGCTTAAAAGAGCAGGTTCAAAGAGGAAATCAGGTTTCGGGTTGGGGACGTATGTTCAGGATATATTTTAGACTTCAAAGTGGAGATTTGGGGTAAGCAGTCGGAAACCAAGAGGGAAGAGGTTGGAGGTAAAGATATAGGTTTAGGAGTCATCGCTGTGTAGAAATCCTGGGACTTGATGAGATCACGTAGGGAGTGTGTGTGGATGCAGAAGAGAGGATGACAGAGTACAGAAGCTCGGGCACTTTGGTACTTAGCCAGGGGAGGAAGAGGCTGAGGAGAGGTGGCCAGAGAGGTGGGAGGAAAACCAGGAGAGAGTGGGGTCCCAGAGGGGAAGGAGGAAGGCACCCCAGTAAGAGGGCTGGAGTTACTGTGCAGTGATGCTGCTGGATGAAGCATGCTGAGAATTAAGACTTGTCTGTTGGATTTAACCCTGTGGAAGGATGACCTTCCTATGGGCCGTTCATAAATCACGGATGACCTCCATGAGGGCCATTTCAGAGGACAGTAGGGCTAAGAGCCTGATGGGGTGGGGTTCAAGAGAGAAGAGGAGGAGACGGTGAAGATGGGATTCTTTTTCCATAAAGGGAAGCCGAGAAAGGGGCTGATAGCTGGAGAGGGATCTGGGGGTCAAAGGAGGGTTTTTAAAGTTGGGAAATATGGTACTAGATCTGTGTGCTAGTGAGACTGATCCAGCAGAGAGGGGAACTGTGATGATGTAAGACTGAGAGAGTGCAATTACGGGAAGGAATTCCTTGAGTAGGCAAGAGGGGAGGCAAGTAGCCTTCCCACCAGACCCGTCCTGGAAGTGGTCCCTCTAGGCCGTCTGTGCTCTCTGCCTGGGCTGTCCGAGTGCTTTTATCATCAGTTCAGACTTCTTCACTAAGCAGACGGAGTGTGTGCTGAGGGAAGCAGCATAGCAGGGCCACCTGTGGGTGGGGAGTGAGGGAGGGAATTCAGCTCCCACCAACTTGCCCAGAATTTCGGTATTGGAAGAGCTACAAAGAACCTCTGTCCATTTGAGTATACTTGTAAATATACTTGTAAGCTTTACTGTGGCATATTGTTTTTATTTAGAATTATATATTGGGAGCCATCATGATTTCTTCTGGTCTTAGGACCCCCCTAAAGATCCTAACTGGGCTGCCCTCGCCCCCCACCCCCACCCCTTTCTCCCCCAGGAGGCTGTGAGTGCCTGGAGGATGCATTGCATCCCACCTGTCTTGGGGCCTCTGCAGCATCTCCTAAGCTCCTAAATATACATTTCCTATGTGCGAAGACACAGTTTTGCAGAAGTGTTACATGGAAACCTGAGGCCCTGTGTGGGATGATATTCTGACTTTGAGGAGAGTAGAGTCGTAGTGGTCTTATTCCAGAACCGGGAGAGAGCAGGACCACAGGGCTAGGGCTAGGGTCACAATCCATAGACTCAGCCCAAGGCGGGGCTGACCCAAGCCAGGTGTTACGATGGGCCCCGCATCCCAGCATCTGCCACCAAGGGGCCCCCTGGGGGGATTCGTGGCCATATTTTGAGTGTGCCAGTGTCCATACTAAAAGAGAAGACAGGTTGATTTGCCAGCTCATCCTTATTTCTCCGGATAAAATCAAGTGGTTGTCAAAGAACAGCTCTCCCTTCTCCCCTCCCTTCCTTTCCTTTCTGACCCACACCTCCCATCCATCCATACACGTATTTGCAAAACACAAGCAGGGTCTCTGAACATATTCTAGCCTGTGAAGAATAGGCTGGAAAGGTATATTTCAGAGCCACAGAGGAAGAAAGAATCTCTCTTCCATCTAATTCCTTACCGATGCATATGCCATCACTGCACACACAGCTTATCTCATTTTTACCAATTAAGACAACACCCTGTAAAGTAGATGTTACATCCCCATTTTGTGGATGAGAGAAAGTGATCCGTAGAGAAGTGAGGAAACCTTTGCGGGGCACACAGCCAGGGCAGGACAGAGCACACGTTAACCTCCAGTCTCCTGGCTCCCAGGACCCAGCAGAGTTCTCTTTCTACCACACCAGGGGTTGGCAAACTTTTTCTGTAAAGGGCCAGATAGTATATATTTTAAGCTTTGAGGGCCATATGGTCTCAGCTCTGCTGCTTAGTGAGGAAGCAGCACAGTGTGTAAAGGAGTGGGTGTGGCCGTGTTTCCGTAAAACATTTTTATCAGAGCAGGTGGTGGGCTGGATTTGGTGCACAGGTCTGAGAGAGAGGACCCCAGACCTCCTCCAAAGCTGCCTCTTCCCTTCATGCCCTTTTGTGACGACAGTTTCACAAAGCCCTTGGAGGGTCCCTTCCTCGCCGGCAAACTGGCCCATCTGTAAAACGCCTGCTGGCTTTTCCAGCTCTCCCGTGCATCTCTCTTGGCTCCAGGATGGGCATTTCCACTCCTGCCTTCCCTCCAGGCCCATTGGCAGGTGATTAAGAGCCCAGCTCTACACTTCTGACAGCGGTGGCTGGCAGAAGGGACCGCATGGCTGAGATAAGCGAGCGTGTGCTGGGGAAGGGGGCTGGCCACGGGGGATGAGGGTTTCATTCCTGGAAAGGAGAAATAAGCATGTAATTGGCTTTTCAGAATCATGCAGGCTTCTGGAAAGCCTGTCTCTCCTACACAACATGCTCTCTTCTGAGCCGCCAAGGCTGGTTCACCCAGAGTGGGGATGAGCTGGATGAATTCTGCATCAGCAGGTGGGGGCCACCTTGTCCTCAGTGATCACTGTGAGCTGTATGATGCTTGGGAGCTGAGAGGCAGGTTAGGACAAGACCGAAGGTAAGTTGTTCCCACTAGCAACCCCCCTCTCCAGGGGGTGCAGGAGAAGTGGGTCTGGGAGGACCGTTCCTAGACCCAGCATGACTGTTGAGGAGAAGAGAATTAAGTAGCTTCCCCAGGGTGCTGGGTCCCTTGGGGGTCTGTAAATTAGACCATCCTTTCATGACCCCAAGGCCACCTTGAACTCCAGGCGCAGGTGGGAACTGCCCATCCTCCAGCTCTGTGCTGCCCAGAGAGGGTGCTCTGACAACATGTGATGGTGGGGAGGGCAGGGGCTGCTGGAGGTCCCCTGCTTCTCTCTAAGCTTCTCTGTTCTCTGGGGTGTCACTGACCCACATGAAGGTATTAACAGCTGCAGCCATGTATTTGATGGACTCGTTTTACAAAAATCAGCTTTCGCTGTAGGTTGACTTTAGTTCAATCCCCCTTTAACGAGCACAATTAAAATGTACAGTCTATAGAGCAAGTCTGTGTTCATGTCCCGGATAATGATCTAGCACTGCTCTGCGTGTTATAGCAACGAAACACGTCTATCTAACATGTTTGTTCCCCAATCCCTGATCAGTTAGTGCTGGTCCATCCAGCAGAGATGCTGTTCATAGGGTAGACTGTTTGAGAACCTCTCACTCCTATTCTAGTACAATTCTATACTTAGATTCGAGCACAGTAATAATCTCTTATATTTGTGGAGAGCTGTTACGTTGTCAAGGCGCTTTTACGTGCATCTTTTTACTTCATTCCCACAGTGACCCTGTGACCTAGGCAGCTCAGGTTGATTCAAATGATTCCCATTTGACAGAAGGGCTAATGGAGGCTCCAAGCTTGGACTTCTAAGGTCACACAGGGACTAAGTGCTGGCCTCTGGAAAGGAGGCAAAGCTGCTTAATGTCGAGGAGAAACCCTTGCACCCCCAGGTCAGCCCTGTCATAACCTTCATGACCTTTTGTTGTGGCCTGCAGGCTCCTGATGCACGTTTTGTCATGTGGTTGTGTGGTGCACCCCTGTGGCCTGCTGCCTAGCCCAGGCCCTGCAGGACACAGACAGATTTTCAATGAGTGGTCATTAAATGGGTGAATGAATGAGGGACCCTGGGCCTCTCCCAGATGACAAATCAGGTGTCAGATGCTAGGCTCTGCAATTCCAGAAGGAAGAGTTCTTTACAAATGAAAATTAAAGCAACACCCACTCAGAGTAAGCTCTGATGTCAACAAATTCTCAGCCCAAGTCCGATTCTAAATTAAGACTGCACTGATTCATGCTGACCTAGAGTTGGAGGACCCAGTGGAGTCATAGCAGCCTCCATCCTTTCTGAGAAGGTCCCAGCCCTCAGGGCTTCCATCCCTCCCACCCTGGAGGCACATGGGGTGGAGATTGAGGACAGCCTGCATTTGCAGCCTGACTGCCCTCTACCAGCCTGTGGCCTTGGCGACATGACAACCTTTCCTACCTCATAGCGTAGTTCTGAGGATTGTATGAGATGATGTCCAATAAAGCATTAAGTGTAGTGCCCACAGACACCTAACTCGCCCATCACCAGCCCCTGTGCCACTGGCATTTGTGGGGCCCAGGGTCACTGTTCGTTCACCCATTTAATGACCACTCACTTAGAATCTGTCTGCCCTTCCTGGGCCTGGGCCAGGCAGATGGCCGCGGGGGTCCACCACGCAACTGCGAGCCTGCAGGCTGCAGTGAAAGGCCAGGAGTCCTGAGGGCTACGTGCTGAGTAAAATTGTGCATTTTATTGTCACCACCCCTGACCTCATGCTCTCACATCCCTAAGAACCTGCACAAGTTTTCTTACTCCTCACTCTGTCCATCCCTAGAAGCCCTCACTGTTCCAGATATCATTTGCTTCAAATACCTTTAAAAAAGAAGAAAGAAAGAAAGAAAGAAAGAAAGAGAGAAAGAGAGAAAGAAAGAAAGAAGAGAGAAAGAAAAAACAGATCACCCCTCTAGACTCTTTAGCAAAAATGAACAATAAGTGGCGTTTATTCCTCTCAAGTGCTTCGAAGCTGAGGCCGCCTGGTGCCTGAGACAGGGTGACCTCCTTTCCACTGGCGAGGCAGGCCCGGAGGCCTTGCTGCCCTGCTGGAGTGAAATCCCAGAGGGCTGGCCTCGCCCTCTTGTTCTCCTAGCCTTTGTCCCTTTCACACATCTCCAGGCCCCTTTCTTCTCAGGAAAATTGCCTCTCCTGGAGCTGGGAGGCTGCTGAATTGTTGGCCCTGACCTGAGTCAGGACGTGAGCTGTCCCCAGGGCCCAGGGCCTGAGGGAGGGTAATTTCACCCTTGTCGCTATAACTACAGACGCCCTCATTACTCACACAGACGTCTCACCCTTGTTTAACAACATATTAAACCATTAGTCTCCGTGCCAGTGGGTTCAGTTAGTTCACAGTGGCAAAAGCTGATCATTAAATCCCCTTTTCCCTGCTTAATCTCTTTTAAATTGGTTGCCTTTTAATTTCATCAAGTGCCCTCTTTCTCAAGGGTTCCATCAGCCGGTGTAGCAGCGCCAGCATAGTGCTAGGTGAGAGGGTCTGCTGGCTGGGCTTTCTGGGTCTTCCCCGGGTGGTCTCTGTGGACTGCAAGGTCATGGGGCAGAGGCTAACCGGAACACTCTCCCTGAAGAACAGGCCCCGCTCCGGGGGGGCGCTGTGAAAGAGTTATGGGTTTTACTCTCCTCTTACTCATCTCTGAGTCAATACCTGGGGCAGAAGATTCCAGTCTTTAAACCTTTTGCTTCATCAGTCTGTCCAAGAACCTGGGTTGCCTGTAGGTTAAAATAAAAATCTTCTGTTTTCTTAGGAGGAAATTTAAGTATTCGTAAAAATGGACAGTGTGCTATATATACGTCGTACTTGCACCAAACGGTAACATAGATAGCTAGTGGGAAGCAGCCGCATAGCACAAGGAGATCAGCTCGGTGCTTTGTGAGCACCTGGATGGGTGGGATAGGGAGGGTGGGAGGGAGGGAGATGCAAGAGGGAAGAGATATGGGAACATATGTATAAGTATAATTGATTCACTTTGTTATAAAGCAGAAACTAACACACCATTGTAAAGCAATTATACTCCAATAAAGATGTAAAAAAAAAAAAAAAAAAAAAGTTGTAATTGAAGAGAGCTCGTATCTCTAGGGGCCCATCAGTCGGTGGTCGCACTGTGTACAGATGTGGCTGAGCACCGGCGCGCCGAGAGGTGCTCCAGGAAGCCAGCTGAGCGCCGAGCCGCTCCTTAGCGTTTCACGCAGCAACTCCACCCCGTCACCTCACCTCAGTCACTCTTCTTGTTAGGTTAGGTAGCTGTGTTCTGTGCGTGCTGTCTACTGATAAGAGGAACCACATCTGAAGAGGTGGCAGCCATAGCTTTAAGTTTAAGGGGGCTCTGTCCACTTAGGTGGGACTGCGGGGTGGAAGGGAAAGGTGACCCTCCCCTTTCTGTTTCACAGAGGCCTGTAACTGTGGAGGAGAGCACAAGTTCCTTAAGTGAATGGGCCCCGCTCCGACTTTTACTCCTCCTTCCCAGATCCAGCTGTGAATTCCGCGTGTTGACTGTAGAGCCATATCCTGGTCATGGGTGTACGGCAGCACCCTGAGGGCTGATGTCCTGTCCTCTCAGGGCATCATCTCCAAGCTGGTGCCTCAGCTGCGCTCTGATAGGCTCGTGTCTTGTAGATGGCATAGTATGTTTTAGGATCAGTGGATCTGTAGTCTTGTATGTATTGCTTTTCCCCTTTGACATCAAGTAAGTCCCTTGGTACAGGATGATGCCATTATGGGGAATCCTCTGCTGATAGGTCAGACTTTGTGTGAGCCCTCAGCAGTGGTACTAGTCAAGGCTCTGCAGACAGGAAATTCAAACACACACCTGGAATGTTCATCTGGGACTGATGACTCTCTCGCTGCCTTTTCCATTATGGAAGGGTCCAGGGTTCACCCTTGAACAACACTGGGGGTGATCTGAGTATAACTTACAGTTGGCCCTTTGTATCCACAGTTCCTCTGCATCCAAAGATTCAACCAACGGACCATGTAGCAGTGTTTTATTTACTATTGAAAAACATCTGTATATGAGTGGACCTGTGCAGTTCAAATGCACATTGTTCAAGGGTCAACTGTAATTAACTTGCACCCAGTGGCTGGTTGGTCTCCAGCAGCCAGTGGATGGTGCTGTATTGGACTCAGCATTGGCCTCTGTTGTCGGCAGGTTGGCCCCACGGCTGTGGCAGTGGCTGGATCCGACTTAGTGAGAGGGAGCCCAAGCCGCTAAGCCCACACATACACTCTACCTTTGCCTCTATGACTACTGCTTCACTCCTGAGCCAGTTGTGAAAGCACTAGGGCGGCTGAGGACAGAGACTGGCTGCCTGTTCTGCCGTGGATGCTCTGCCATGGATGTTCTTGGTGGGCATGAACACATGACATGTAGTTCCTCACACGTGCCAGCGTCCATAAGGCTATCACATGCATCAACCCAGATCTCCTTGTCTCCAGCCTTAACCTTGCTCCTTCCAGGCCCTTGACCAACCAGCTCAGCCATTCACCACTGCTCATTAGACCATGGATGTCTTTTCCTTGGGCCACTCCACACAAGGCACATGACTGAGAGCCTTGTCTGAAGCGTTACCCACTGGGAGGATTTTCCCTCAGCAGCATTCCAAGGCCACAGTGGGGCGTAGCTAATGCAACCACAGTCTGTTTGTGGTTTGCACCCATCTGTAGATCCAACTAACCCATGAACAAAGCTCAGGCTTTCCTCTTTATCTGTCATGGGAAACCCCGACCCCATCCCCATGAGGCCGAATCGGTGAGCTGAGTGAGCAATGTGGGTGCAGTCGTTCTAAGTGACGAGGAGGAGGAGGGGTCTGGGCCACCTGTTTTTGAAGCCTTCTTTCTGGACGCGCTTAAGCCCAATTCTGGACGTTCCTTTCCATTTTATGATGGCTTCTCCAAGGTCTACTCAACCTTATGACTTGGTAGGTCCCACACTATCCAGTTCATTGTGAATAGTTTTGGCTCTGTGGTTGCTTTATGTTCCATGGGTAGATTTTTTTAATGCTCTTCTTTTACTTGATATCCCAGGGTTAGGGGTGTGTGTGTGTGTGTGTGTGTGTGTGCGTGTGTGTGTTTTAATATTCTGTTTCTACCAGGGCCCATAAGGATGTCCTGGCATATACTTCCATGCCTCAATGGCATCTATAACCTTGCTACATAGCCCTGTGGTTCTATGCTGCAGCTCCTCTTTTGGGTCTTTCCAGAAGGTACATACAGCGTTTTTCTCTACCGCAGATACCTCTGGTACCATGGGCTCTGCCAAGCTGTATGCCCTAAGTGTCAGAGCTGCTTGACCTTCTGTGGAGCCCATGTTTGTTCTGGGTCTCTTAAAACTAGCAGACTTTGAAGTTATCTGATAAATGGGTAGGAACAGTACTCCCAAGTGTGGAATATGCTGACTGCAAAACCTGAAGAGACCTAGTGAGTGCTGTGCTTCTCTTTCAGTGGAGAAGGTGCAAGGTGCAATCCCATGCCTTTTGCTCTGGAGGGGATGTCCCAACAGTCCCCAGATCCTGGGATCCCTAAAACTTCAGCCACAGTCAAGCCCTTGCATCCTCATAGGGTGCATCTCCCATCTTCTGCAGCACACGTATCTTACCTAGACCTCAGAGATCCTTGCTAGTTCCACTCATCTAGCTTGATTAACATGATGCCATACATATAATGGACGAATGTGATGTTCTAAGGTATGTCCAGATAGTCCAGGGTCCTTTGGATGATACTGTGACAGAGAATTAACATAGCCCTGGAGCTAGCCTATGAATGTATATTGTTGTCCATTCCATATGAATTTCAGTGAATTTCTGATCTTCCTTCCTGATGGGTATTGAAGGGAAAGCATTCACCAGGTCAGTAGCTGTGACCCAAGGCTGGGTCACTCTCTTCTAGCAAATATACCACAACTGGCCCAACAGCTTTACTCGTGCCCACCACCTGGTTAGGTTTGTAGTAGTTTATTATCATCTGCCATAATCCATCCGTCTTTGCCTTGGCCAGGATGGTGATTTAAATGAGCATTGATAGGCCTCACTACCTTGGCATTTTTAAAGCTTTGTGGGTGGCACTAATTCCCCAAGGGGAATGGGATTTCGGGGGCTTCCACTTGTCCTTTCCTATCACAGTGTCTACTACAGGTCAGAGAATCAATGTGGTATTTCTGCTAACTAAATTTGTCCTTTCCAGTTTTATATTGAAGAACCAGGGAAATGACCACCAGGTAGGCCTGTGGATCCAGTCAACCCATGTGAGACTAATTTGGGCCTGGCCTCCGTTTCTTAGCTGACCTCTCTTTGCCCCCAGTCCAGCAGGGGGACTTTGATGGCACATTGGGTCACAAGGTGTCAGTAATAAATTAGACCCTGTAATTGGTAGTCCTCAAGAGACCTGGCTATGGTTACCTTTCTGAAAGAAGACTGACTTTTTTCTCCACCAAATTCCACAGCAGCCACCTGATTCCACAGTTTTTACAGGTGCGATTTCCCTCAAACTGCTTAAACACCAGTTGCACTGCACCAGACAGGGCACACCCGTTTACCTGTATCCTGGCTGGTCCATCACCAGGCTGTTAGAAATAGCCACTGCCACAGCTTCTTCCATCCACAGCCAGTGTTGGGGTCCTATGGCCATCCAGCCAGCGTGTTATCCACCTCCTTAGCGGCTGATCCTGGAAGCAGAGCCTGAGGCAGGGATCCCTGTGGAAGTGATTTACTTGGGACATGCCTCCAAGAGGAGCGACCTCAGGGAAGCAGGATAGGGCAGGGATGTAGTCTCCACTGGAGACTTGCTTTAGCCTGGTCCTGCTGGGAGCTCTGGATTAGGAACTGCTTCAGAGTTGGTCTGACTTCCATGCAGGAGGGCTGGCCTTGGGTCCCCTGTGCCAGTTAGTCACTGGCTTCTGGGTTACTCCCAGGAGGGCACCCTGCCAGACTCCTACTCACTGGGGTGAATTCTCTGGAGAAGGAGACAGCTCTGAGTCATTAGCTCATCAGCAGCCAAGAGTCAGTGGAGGGAAGAGTGTCCTGAGCCCAGAAAAAGGCTCAGGGTGGGACAGTAAGAGCATCTATGGCACCTTGGATCCTCTCTATGGACCTGCTGTTCTAATCTCGTCTTACCAATAAGGAAACTGAGGCACAAAGTGGTTAGGTAATATTTCAAGGGTCACCTAGCAAGTAAGAATCCAAGCTGGGCTTTGAACCCACATTCTCTGACTTCGGGACCTCTATACATCATGGTCGTGCTTCATTGCTTTCCAGGCTACCAGACCAAGGCCTGCATCACACACACACACACACACACACACACACACACACACACACTCTCTCTCTCTCTCTCTCTCTCTCTCTCTCTCTCTCTCTCTCTCTCTGCTTCCCTAGTCTGGGCACAGCAGGAGCAGGACTGGCTGGCATTGGTGGAATGGACTTAAGTAAGGGGTTAGGAGCACAATTAGTACCTCAGTGGTCCATCGATTTGGACAGATGCATCCTTTTTTTTACTTTTTATTTTTTTTTGCATTACGCGGGCCTCTCACTGCTGTGGCCTCTCCCGTTGTGGAGCACAGGCTCTGGACGCACAGGCTCAGCGGCCATGGCTCACGGGCCCAGCCGCTCCGCGGCATGTGGGATCTTCCCGGACCGGGGCACGAACCCGAGTCCCCTGCATCGGCAGGCGGACTCTCAACCACTGCGCTACCGGGGAAGCCCCATCCGTTTTTTTTAAAACAACTTTTTATTTTAAGATGATTTTAGACTTGTAGAAAAGTTGCAAAAATAGTAGGGAGAATCCTATATCCTTCACCCAGCTTCTCCTAATAGTAACATCTTATATAACCATAGTATTATATAATTATCAAAACCGGGAAATTAACACTGGAATGATATCCTTAACTAAAGACCTACCATGAACTAAACTACAGTTTGAAACTTCCCCAGTTTTTCCACTAATGTCCTTTGTCTCTTCTGGCATCCAGTTCCAGATCCCACATTGCCTTTGATTGTTCTGTCTCCTTAGTCTCCTTTAATCTGTGACAGTTTCTCTTTCGTGTTTCCAGTGCCCTTGACACTTTGAAGGGTACCAGTGAGGAATTTTGTAGAATGTCTCTCGATTGGGTTTGTCTGATGTTTTCTCCCGACCAGATGGAGGTTCTGTGCTTTGGGTGAGGATGCCGCAGAGGCCGTATTGAGCCCTTCTCGGCACATCATTTCAGGGGATACATGCTGTCGATGTGTCTTATGAGTGTGGTGTTAACCTTGATCCCTTGGCTAAGGTGGTGCCTGCCCAGCTTCTCCGTTGTAAAAATACCATTTTTCCTCTTTGTAATTAATAAAAAAAACCTTAGGGGGATATACTTTGAGACTCTGCAAGTATCCTGATTTTACTCTGGTTTTAGGATCGATGAATGCAGCTTTTATGCCGTTTTCTGGACTCCTTTAATAAGGTGGAGTTGGCTTCTTTCAGCAGTTCCCTTATCAGGAGTGTGATCCTGGGGCTCCGAGCAGGTTGGAGGCAGCTATCTCCAGCTCTCTCTGCCGGCAGGGAGCTGACGCTCCTTTATGGCTGTCTGATCGGTGCTTCAGTCCTTTCCTGCTTCCTTTCCTTCTCCTCGTCCCCTCCCCTGCTCATTTACACTTCAGTCTCAGTGTTTCCTGGCCTTGCTCCCTCCTTCCTTTGGTTTGCTCGTTGAGTCAGTTGAGGCCACAGAGACATCACATGGGGCATGCAGCCTGCCCAGAACTCTGCGCTCTACACTTACAGTCAACCAGAGAACTTCCAGATCGTCGACTCCCACCCTGTTCCTTCACAGATGAGGAAAGATACGGACAGGTTGAGAGGAATACGTGGGTGCCAGTGCCGGGTCTAGAACTCGGCTTCCTGACCTCCGTGCGCTCTCTTCCCCAGGGTGCCCCATCCCTCAGGGCTGGTCCTGCAGAGGTCGCCCGGGGCGGCCAGGAGGAGGTGCTGGCTGGCTGGCAGGCAAGCTGGAACCACACTGCCCCTCAGCCTGCTCCTCACCTGCGGGGAAGTCTGGCTTCCCGTTCTGGCTTCTCTTCCTCAGTCCTGAGAAAGGGGACTGTTCTCTGCCTGGTTGGAAACTGGGGGCCCCACGCCTCTCTGTGGAGACGCTGCTCCCTGTTTTGGAGCTCTGGGACAGGGACCTTTGTGAAAGCCCAGCATCTCCCATGGGTATCCAGACCCAGAGCAGCAGTTCATCCTCCCGCCTCTTTGCGGGGAGCGTTGAGGTGGAGGTGCTCACTTTCATTCCCATTTTCACCCTCATCTTTGGTCTCCTTCACCTCTTAGTGAACAGTTATTATGTGCAAGTCACTGCTTTATATATATTTTTTCATTTAATCCTAAAACCCTATGAGATAGTCATGAGTCTCCCCATTTGACAGGTGAAGGAACTGAGGCTCAAACAGGTTAAGTAGCTTCCTCCAAATCGCACAAATAGTGAGTAGTAGAGCTGGCATCAGAGCCCAGGTCCTGAGAAAACTTAGGTCTATTTTTGTTCCTTATTAGCAGCTTTTATGATTGCTTACAGAGATAAAAGCCTAAAGCCATTATCCGCATTATTATTATTTTCAGATTGTCAAGAGTCTGTGACATTTTCACAGCATTATATGACCATTGCCATAGCTGTTTCGTTTTAATTTCATAGTTAAATAGATTCATTGTGCTCCTTGTTCTTATACTCCGTTCCTGGGCTTTTCATTTTGAACCATCTCTTCGTTGGCTGGATGTTATCATTTAGTAGATTCTTCAAAATGGGCTCAGAGGTGCTGTAATCCCCAAGGTCTTTGACAGTGGGAACGTCAGTCTCTCGCCTTCCATGCTTGAACAGGTTAAGATGCTCTCGGGTCCTACCTGGAGTTAGCCTCTGTGGCTATTCCTTCACTGTCATCCGTGAATGAATGTTGCTCTGGGGAAGTTTGAAGTCAGCAAACATTCTTCCTTCTGTAGATGAGAAGATGTCTTGTTTGTTCTGCCTGGATGCTTGATGATTTCTGTCTCAGTCGTCCAAGTTCGATACCTAGATCAGGAACCATTTCTGGGTCAATTGTTCTGTATCCATTTTTTGTGGAACGTGGCATGCTCTTTTGCTGTAAAGATTCCATTTTTTATTCATTTCAGGGGCTTTTCTTTTTAAAGGATGAGTACCTTTTTGTGCGTTCCACCTGTGTCTCGCCTTCAGGTTTGCTGGTTTTCTGATGCTGGGTCCCCTTTGCTGTTTCTGCATGGTTTTTTCTCTCCTCTAGTTGCTTCACTACATTGAGCTTTTCTCCTTTGCAGTCACAGTGACTCACCCAAGGACCCACTGCTACTGGGTGGCAGAGGGGGATGGAACCCTTTAGCTGGTGTCAGAAATTAGATTTTCTGCTTCATCTGCTACTTGGAATTTCTACATTTATTTACTCGTTCTGCAAAAGCATTTAGTGGTTCTCGATTTTATAATCCTTCATTATGTGTCTTTGTTTTATCATCTGATCTTCTACCTGTTGTTTTATTAAATTCATGTTCTTAAGTTGTTCTATAGTACAAAGCATGTTTGGGTAATTTCTTTCTGTTCCTTAGGTTATATTTTCTCTTAGACTGGGGTTTTTGGTTTATGTGTGTGTGCAGTGGGATTTTTAATTTTTTTCATGCTATGCTCCATTTCTTTGTTCGTTTCTGTTCATCTCCCCGCCTCCCCCCACCCCCCCGCACCCCGTACTCCCCAATGACATTCGCATCATTGCCACGCAATATGTTTTCAATTTGCCTTTCCTACTGACCCTGACTTAGGGTGAGTCAGTTCTTGACCCCTTTCCCAGCATGTCTGGGCTTGTTCATTTTCTCCACCAGGAGTAGTTTGAGGGCTGGGGGTTCTGTGTTCCGTCCACTTTTCTGCAGCCTGAGAGCCTTGGCTGGGGTGAGAATGGAAGTGGAGAGCTGGCCCGAGGCTGGGAGTAGTCTTCATTGGGACACCCAGCCTCTCTCCCAGATGCCAGGAGTCAGAGAGAAAATCCTTGCTCCTACCTCTGTGCAGTTTGGGAGAAGGCCCGATACATAGGTAATTATAATTAAGTGCCATGATGTAAGAGGAGGGGCCACTTTCAGATGGCAGGGACCAGATTTTCTCAACTTACTTTCAGTACTAGTGGTGGCAGTTTAATGTAAGGATACCAGTTTTGTGGGGACTGGAATTAAGGACTTGCAGGCCATGGTAAGGAACTTGGCCTTTATTCTGTCGATAGGATCCAACTACATATTTCAGAAAAGTCACTTCAGCAGCAGCATGAAAATTAAATATGGATCTGAAGACTTAACATCCCCAAAGCATCTCTGTTGGTCAGCTCTGCGAAGAGGCCAAGAAAATACCTTTTGTACTTGGAGCTGGGGCACCATGGAGTAGAGAGCCTCCTGAGACAGGCTGACATCCCTCCACCCGTCTTTACCCCTCTTCCCCACTTCAGATACCCTCAGCTTTGGGGCAGCAGCTGAAGACACCCCGCTTCTCCTGCCAGTGCTCCTCCCTCGTGGACCTCTGGAGGTGTTTTCTAGAGCTGTCCAGATGACAGCCAGGCCCAGGGGCTGCACATCGGGACAATAGATCTCAAGGTTGTTGTTTTTTCCCAGCACAGCACAGAGCAGGGCCCCATTATGCGGTCCCTCTGTGTAGCAGACCTCATTACTGTGCTCAGCATGGGATGGGCAGAGGCTGGCAGAGCTGGGGAACTGGCTCTGGCCCCCTAAAGTATAACTTAGTGGGGGTGGGGGGAGGGAAGACATCATTGATTTCTTCCCTGCCAGGCAGGTCTGCCTGTGTGAGCTCATCTTTTCAGGGAGGCACCCATACCGCTACACCAGACTTGAAAGCCGGGTGCCTCCTAGGGTTCCATGGTGGCACTGGGTCCTTGATACTGTAAGCAGAAATTTGTATCTGTGTCTACACAGACATTTCTCTGGGGAGAAGGGCTTCCATTATGTTGAAAAGGGGGCCATCTGTCCTCAAAATAGTTAAGAATGCCTGCTCTAACTCCTACATTTGACAAGTGGGGAAACTAACCAGAGACCCAGTGAGTAGAAGTGATTTATTTACCCAAGGATACAAGGTAGTGGCAGAGGCAGATCTAAAAGCCTGATCTCCTGGCTCCTTCCGGGAATCCTCGCTGCCTCTCTGGTGGGATCACTTCCTGCCCCATGGACACACGATGTTGTCTTCACTTTACCAACAAATGAAGTTATAGCTACTGTTGACTGGGTGCTTAGTGTGTGCACAGCACAGTGCTCAGTGCTTCATTTAGTCTATTTGTTCACAAAACTGAATCATGATTTTACAGAATAGGCAGCTGAGGCTCACTCAGAGAGGTTCATCACTTACCCAAGATAGACAGTAACTGGAGGACAGAGATGGCACACTCAGCTCTTTGGGGGCATCCATTCTACCCATCCCCACCTCCCATCTTTTTGTACTCCTGTCTCAGTCTGTCCCAGGCCAGGACTTCCCCCTCCCTGCAGTGTTCTCTGACGGGCCCAGCCCTGACTGTTTCTTCCTTTCTCTGGATAGGCAGGACCACTGTAAGTTCTTCGCAGGCGATGGTCTTGGTTCAACTCTCAGTCCTGCTACTTTCCTGATGGCTGCCCTGGAGCATATTTACTTCTCCTCTCTAGCTCTGCTTGTATATGACATGGGAATACTAATACCCAGATCTTGGGGATTTTAAGAGGATTAAATGAGATAATTAACATCCATCGAGTCATTTATTCAGCAAATATTGGAGAATCTACCATGAGCCATGCAATGTGCCAACAGTGGTGAGCAAAACAGACAGCTCCTGCTCTCAAGAAGGGTGTGGCCAAGTTGCAGAGGCACACATGAAATATATAATTAGACCAATGTACCTGATAACAGGCTGTGATTTCCCAGTTCTGTAAAAGAGATGTGTAAATTCCTAGGAGAGTATAGGAGGGACTTCATGCAGCCTCAAGATTCATGGAAGCCCTCTTTAAAGATGTAACACTTAGTTTGGGAGCCGATGGATGAAGAGGAGAATATTCCAGGTAGAAAGCACGGCAGGCATGGAGGCCTGAGATGGTATATTCATTTGCAAGAACTGCCGTAACAAAATACCACAGACTGGGTGGCTTAAGCTACAGAAGTTTATTTTCTCAAAGTTCTGGAGGCCTAAAGTCTAAGGTCAAGGTGTTGACAGTGCTGGTTTTTCCTGAGGCCTCGATCCTTGGCTTGCAGATGGCCGCCTTCTCATCATGGTCTTTTCTTGGTAGGAGGGCACCCCTGGTGTCTCTACCTCTTTTTTTTTTTTTTTTTTTTTTTCGGTACGCGGGCCTCTCACTGTTGTGGCCTCTCCCGCTGCGGAGCACAGGCTCCGGACGCGCAGGCTCAGCGGGCATGGCTCTGGGGCCCAGCGTCTCCACGGCATGTGGGATCTTCCCGGACCAGGGCACGAACCTGTGTCCCCTGCATCGGCAGGCGGACTCTCAACCACTGCGCCACCAGGGAAGCCCTCTACCTCTTTTTATAAGGACACCAGTCATATGGGATTAGGGCTCCGCCCTGATGGCCTCTTTTTAACCTAATCACCTCTTTGAAAGCCCTGTCTCCAAATGCGGTCACGTGGATCCAGGCACACCCCAATAACCTCATTTAACCATAATTACCTCGCTAAAAGCCCCATCTGCAAACACAGTTACACTCTTGAGGTATTGGAGACTTCAACAGATGGATTTTGGGGGACCAGAATTCAGATGGGAAAGAGCTTGACTTGTTCTACAAGCTGAAGACAGGCCAGTGTGACTGGAGCCTAGTAAACAAAGAGGGGAAGGGAGACGGGAGTGAAGCTGCAGAATTTGTGGAGCCACATCAGGCAGGGCTTGGAGGGCCGTGGTACAGAGTGCAGATGGTATTCTGAGTGCAGCGGGCAGCCACTGGAGGGGTTTTGAGTCCGAATGGGAGAGAAGGATCAGGTGTCATTTTAAGAAGGTAACTCCTGAAAATGGATTGGTGGGGCGGGAAGTAGAAATACGGAGTTGGGGCCTATTGCAGTCAGTATTTCAGAAAGGAGTCAGTGCTGGTGGTGTGGTTGTAGAGATGGGGATGGTCGGGGGGGGAAGGATGGAGACACGTGGTGGAGGTTGCGTCCGTAGCACGTGGTGGTGGGTGGGGTACAAGCGATCAGAGTGAAGATGAGGGTGAGAGAGGAGGAGTGTGAAGGATGACTCCGATTCCCGGTTGAGCAGCTGCACGGGTGCTGGTGCTGTTTCCTCACAGGGGACAGACTGGAAGAGGTGCCGGTTGTGATGGGAAGATCAGGAGTTCCATGTGGGACCTACTCAGCGTGAGATGCTTGTGAGATACCTGGGTGGGCATGGCAAGCAGGCTTCTGTTTAATCTAGACGTGAGCTCAGAAGAGATCTGGGCTGGAAAGATATAGTGGGAATTATCCACCTGTAGAAGGCTTTGAAGACACAGGAACGGAAGCAGTCACCTGTGATGAGCATATAATGGGGGGGGGGGGGCGATTAAATCCACAGGCAATTCCAAGATTTAGAAGCCAGGGAGGAGGAGAGGCCAGCAAAGGAGGTGGGGAAGAGGGCAGAAGATGAGGAAAAGCCCAAGAAAGAGGGCTCCTGGAAGCCAAGAGACAAGAGCACCTGAAGGGGTGTGTCCCCGGTGGGATAGATGCTGCTGAGGGACCAAGGAAGAGGCATGTGCCAAATCCTGGCTCAACGCTGGGCAGCCGGCGGGCACCCGATCTCCATGGGATCCTTTTCCTTACTACTCTCCCCGTCTTAATTTGTTCCTGTATTTCTGAATACCTATTGCCTTTTCCCCCAGATGACAGTAGGAACCCAAGAAATAATGAATAAATGAATGAAGATGTGAATGACAAGGGCAGCCGTGACGGGTGGTCTCCGGGGTGAGGTGCAACTCCCCTCAGCTCCTCTCCTGCAGCCCTGGGCATTGATTTTGTCCCAAGGCTAGGCTGGGTGCAAGATTCCTGGACACTGATGGCTCCTGTCTAGCAGAGGACCCTCTGGGGAGCCACTTCGCGTGCTCATCAGGCATCCTGGCCTGAGCAGGGCCGAGACCGTCCCCTTGGCTGCTGGTGCCGGGAGCCGCCTCCCTCAGCAGGTTGATGGAGTCCCTGTCGCCTTCCCCCGACCCACCCAGCGGTGTCGACTGCACTGTAATCACACAAGTATGATGCCATTAAAAATGTCACATTTGGAGAAATCCATATAAACAAAACACTAACAACTGCTTGAAAATTGTAGTCTTTACCACTAATGACCTACTTTGTCTATGCACCCACCGCACCCTCCTGCCAGCCCCAGGGCTGCCGCTTTCCCCAGCCTTGCTTTCAGAGGCAGACCAGAAGGTACAGTTGTGTCTGCTGCCTGGAAAGCCTTAATGTTTAGTGTGCTGGGAGAGGCTCTTTGATGCGTGTGTCCGAAGTTGGCCAGGCCAGGGGGAGCCCGGCACTGAGCCACTTACCAGATGAGACAAGAGGATGCCACGCTGCCCTACCACGCCCCTGCCCGCCGCACTGTCCCCGGCAGATCTAAGATCCTGATGGTGGAAGAAGCCGTGGAGAGAATCTGGTCCTTGGGAAACTGAAGAAAGAGGGCGGTGTTGAAAACCATGAGCGTCGGGTTCGTGCCATTGGCTTTGACTCCCTCCTTTCGGGAGGAGATTGAACCGGAGGCTTAGCGTCAGGCGTTGCAGGAGGAAAGGGTCCTGCCCAGCAGCTGTGGCCCAGAGTGAGTCCAAGCTAAGAGCGTAGGTGGGTGGAGAGGCACGGGGTGAGAGGGCTTTGACAGTTTTTACCTCATTCCCAGGACAGTGCTCTGGAAAAGTGGAGATACTGAATTTTCTTTGTCACCAGAGTCTAATTTTAGTGCCCTAAGGCAATGGATTACTTAAAGGAACCTTGTAGTGAGTGCCCTTAGGCAGTAGGACATGAACCAGGGCAGCTCTGGCCAAGTGATTAATCTCTTCCCGATGTGTCTCAATTGCAAATCTGGATCCCCAGAGAGTCCCGTCTGTGGTTACAGTCAGAGTAAGCTTTATTCTGATGAAGCAAAAGAGAAGACCACTGTGGGTTAAAAGATGTTGAATTATCCATTCATCTGATGATGGACGCTTAGGTTGTTTCCGTCTCCTGGCTATTGTAAATAGAGCTGCAATGAACATTTTGGTACATGACTCTTTTTGAGTGATGGCTTTCTCAGGGTATATGGATAAAGAAGATGTGGCACATACGTACAATGGACTATCACTCAGCCATGAAAAGAAACGAAATGGAGTTATTTGTAGTGAGGTGGATGGACCTAGAGTCTGTCATGCAGAGTGAAGTAAGTCAGCAAAAGACAGATACCGTATGCTAACGCATATATATGGAATCTAAGAAAAAAAGAAATGTCGCGAAGAACCTAGGGGCAGGACGGGAATAAAGACACAGACCTACTAGAGAATGGACTTGAGGATATGGGGAGGGGGAGGGGTAAGCTGTGACAAAGTGAGAGAGTGGCATGGACATATGTACACTACCAAACGTAAAATAGATAGCTAGTGGGAAGCAGCCGCATAGCACAGGGAGATCAGCTCGGTGCTTTGTGATCACCTGGATGGGTGGGATAGGGAGGGTGGGAGGGAGGGAGACGCAAGAGGGAGGAGATATGGGAACATATGTATATGTATAATTGATTCACTTT
>RJWK010032744.1:0-23507 GCA_004363435.1 Platanista minor | reverse complement strand
ATATATCTTGTCTTATGCAAAATATACCAGAAAGGGCTTCCCTGGTGGTGCAGTGGTTGAGAGTCCACCTGCTGATGCACGGGACACGGGTTCATGCCCCGGTCCGGGAAGATCCCACATGCCGTGGAGCAGCTGGGCCCGTGAGCCATGGCCACTGAGCCTGCACGTCTGGAGCCTGTGCTCTGCTCCGCAACGAGAGAAGCCACAACAGTGAGAGGCCCACGTACCACAAAAAAAAAAAAAAAAAAGTTTTGAGATGAAAACATTCTGATAACATTCTGAAAACATTCCACAAAATGGAATAACTGCACACAATACAATGTTGAGTTTAAAATCCTCTAGAAGATCGTACTTCAGTTACTGCACTAGAGACATACATAAAATTGAATCTTTATTTTAGGTCTATGATATTTCATGGAGAAAATTAGTATTTTCCCTTTGCTTCCCTGGTTGAGGTTAGAAAAGAAGGGACTAAGAAAGTTGAACAAAATCATTATGTACCAATTAACGACCAAGTAAAAGTAGGTTAAATTCTTAGTCTAGCAAGATCAGAATTGTGGAGGGTCATACTTATTAAGTAATCTTCATCACTGAGGGCATGCTTGCAATTATTTTTATTATTTGACTTACTCATTGGAGGCTTGAATGGATTGTTTAGAACTGTTTGTTTCTTTCTTTTGATGATTTGTTAATGAGTGAATTGACTGACTTTTTTTTCAAATAGGTTGTGAAAATCTGCAATATGTCATATTATTTATTAATGAAAATTTGATACTGGCTAAAATGAAAAGAATATATGTGGACCTCCATTTATATATACTCTTGCCCAGGGTTCACAAATGATAGTGATGAGGCTGGATCCACTATAGTCATTCTCTCTTCTCTAAAGCTAAGTCTTTTAGTGAGGTGTGTTTTGTTAGGGTCTGAGATCCTGCCTTATGAAGGACAACTGCCACCTCACTCTGCAGCACTCTAGTGGAGGCTGATGATGGAAACGTCAGGATTTAACCTGTCTTCTTTTCATACCCTGCCCCTCCACACTAGGGATGAAAGAAGAGCCTATGTGCTACTCTTAGAAACTGGCAACCCTGGTCTAGAAAAGATGTGTGTGGGTAGCTTTCTCCATAGAGGACCTTCATGGTTCCATGGGCCACTTGAAAGGATGGTGAATGAAGCTAGGAAGAGGCTGTGAACACTTGGGCCTTGATTCCAAAAATTGTCAGTATGAGGAGCCTTGTGGGATGTAGGAAATGGTAGCATACTTTATTTTTCCCATCACTGGGAATGAGCTTCCAGTCAGCAACGTTGGAATCATCCTTCCTGGCAAATAACTTCCCGTTTCTATCCCTTATCTGTCTGACTGGGTAGAGCTTCCAGTCAGCAATGAGTTCACCTTCAGGATCCTTAAACTCTAGCTATGTGGAGTTGGAGAAGGCAATATGATAGTTATTGGTCAGCTTCTCCTGGTGCAGGTTGGGATGTGAGTCTGAGGATATCTAGTTGTATTAGTCAGTGTTCTCCAGAGAAACAGAGCAGTAATATTTATATAAATATATAAGGCAACTTATGAGACTGACGAGTCTCATCATCTGACATCTGCAAACTGGAGACCCAGGAAAGCTAGTGGTATATTTCTAGTTCGAGTCTGAAGGACTAAGAAGCAGAGGATCCAATATTGTAAATCTTAGACCAAGGGCCAGAGAAGATGAAATGAGATGTCCCAGCTCAACAGTGAGGCAGAAAAAAATTGGCAAATTTCTCTTTTCTCCATCCTTATTTTTATTCAGGCCCTCAAAGGATCGAATAATGCTGGGCCACACTGGGGAGGCCAATCTACCTACTGAGACCACCAATTCATATACCAATGTCATCCCAAAACACTGCTCAGACATAGCCGGTGATAGTGTTTAGTCTGGGAACTCTATGGCCAGTCAAGCTTCCACATAAAATTAACCATCTCACTAGTCCACCCTGAGTCTAAACTTTTCAGTAGTCTATACGTAATCTAATAATGTCACTAAGAGAAAGTGTATGTCCTCAATTTCAGACTAAGCAAAAAAGACACTTAGTAGATCAAAATGCTGCCTCTTCCTGAGAATAAGTATGTGTCCCCCACAGGAGTGGTGATGTTTTGTGATTTACCAACCACAGATGGGATAGAGTATTTCCTCATTTGGCATTTGGTGAACCTTCAAATATTTAAGGACATTCATTTCTCCTCTTAGTAACCTGTTCCTTTGAGAATCATAAAAACATTGAGAAATATCAAGCTTCCTTTTCATATTTTTTTCATTAAATATAAGATCTCATTTTTTTTTAGCCCTCTCAATGAATTTGGGCTATTATCTAATGCCTAATATACTGGAAAGCCAATTTTTCCAAAATACTGACAATGTGTAAGATATTCAGTCAATTAGATATTTTGTACTCATTTAATATATCTTAGTAGTTGAACATGTAGGCTGTGTATTCAGGCAACCTGGGTTCAAATCATAACTCAACTACTTAGCCGGTTATAATTTTTTTCTTAAAATTTGAATAACTGCTAATCTACATCTTCATTTACTTATATTTGAATATTATTATTTTTGTTATTACATTTATGTACACAAAGAGTTAAGAGCTTTTAAAGATAAGTACATTTTCAAAATTAGTCTCATCAAAATATTTGCTACATTTTATTCTTGTAATAAAATACTATATAACCTTGGGCAAGGAAACTATCCTCAGTGGCACTCTTTCTGCCTCTTTTTTTTTAAAGAATTTGTGGATGTTTTATTTTATTCTATTTTATTATTTTACTATTTTATTTTATTTTATATTTTATTTTTCTGGCCATGCCACACGGCATGTACGATCTTAGTTCCCTGACTAGGGAGCAAACTCTCGCCCCCTGCATTGAAAGCAAAGGGTCTTAACCACTAACCGCCAGGGAAGTCCCTCTTTTTCTTGTTTTCAAAAAACTTTTTAATTGATGTGTAGCAAACATACAGTGTAGTATATTAATCTACAGTGTATAGCTTGATGAATTGTATATACCATGTAATCACATCAATTATTGTTGCATTTTATTTCTGGAAAAATAAACAAACATTTAAACTTCTATTGACTGGTAGAATTTCAATATGTGAAGCATACAAGGAGAGTTTCACTATAAATCATATCTAGAATAATTTACTATAGTTGAATGTGAATATTCAGATATTAACAAAAATCTTCATGATAAATCTTGTTTGTATGGCTGACATTGTTACACTGATTATATATGAAATTAGCCTATATGATCTTGAAATCAAGTATACTATAATCTCTGACCAAATATTTCTCCTTGTATTTGTCTGTGTTATTCTGCTTAGGTATGTGATCTGCAGAGTCTTAAGTGTTACTATAATGCCATTATCATATCAAATCTCAATAGCTCATATTACCAAAAAAATAAATAAATAAAGTGAAGGATTGGCTGTAGTCCACTTCCCCAGACAGCCATCTATTGTACGGAACCTGGACCATGGAAGATATGCATTGCATAAAATAATGTCCTACAGGCTGACATCAGCCCTTGGCCAAAAGAGGAGATTGAGAAAATAAAAATTTAGCTTGATGCTAAACCTTTGTCTTAACCTTTCATTTCACTGGAATAAAAGATGGATAAAGCTAGCTGCAGATTTAACAGGAAACAGTATTTCTCCCATGGACATGCTGCAGCCATGAAGTGCCTTAACAACTGCCTCCTTTTGAAATTGACTGCTGTTTTCTTTTTTTTTTTTTTTTTTTTTGCGGTACGCGGGCCTCTCATTGTTGTGGCCTCTCCCGCTGCAGAGCACAGGCTTCGGACGCGCAGGCCCAATGGCCATGGCTCACGGGCCCAGCCGCTCCGCGGCATGTGGGATCTTCCCGGACTGGGGCACAAACCCGTGTCCCCTGCATCGGCAGGCGGACTCTCAACCACTGCGCCACCAGGGAAGCCCCTTAACTGCTGTTTTCTTACTCACTGAGAAACTTTGCTGTTTGAAATTATCTTACCTTCACTTATTCATTCTCTGATGCTCCTCTTTTCTTCATGTACTTCTGAGTTTCTGATCCATATCATTTTCTTTCTTAGAAAGTAGGTCTGCTGTCAAAAAATTTACTCAAGTTTTGTTTTTGTGAGACAGTCTTTATTCCTCCTTCACTTTTGAAGGATGATTGTGCAGAGTACAGAATTGCAGGTTTGGTATTTTTTTCCTTTCAACACTTTAAATGTTTTACTTCACTCTATTCTTGCTTATGTGGTTTCTGAGGAAAAGTTGGATGTAATTCTCATCTTTGCTCATCTGTGGGTAAAGTGCTTTTCCTCTGTCTTTTTTCAAAACTTTTTCTCTAGAATTGATTTCCTGATGTTTGAAAATTATATGCCTTGGTGTTGGGTGTAGTGTATTTGTTTTTTGTCTTTTGTTTTTTGCCATTTATCCTTCTTGGTGTCCTCTGAGGTTCCTTAATCTGTGTTTTGGGATCTGACATTAATTTGGGAAAACTCTCAATTGTGTTATTGTCTCAAATAATTCTTCTGTTCCTTTGTCTCTTTCTTCACCTCCTGGTATTCCATTATGTGTACACCATATACCTTCTGTAACTATACCCAAAATTCTTAGAACTGTTTTCTGTTCTATTTTGGTTTTTAAAGAAATTCTTTTCAGTCTTCATTCTTTGTTCCTTTCAGTTTTGGAATTTTATGTTGTCATATTCTCAAGCTCAGAGATTCATTCTTCAGTTGTGTCCAGTCTAATATTGAGCCCGTCAAAGGTATTCTTCATTTCCATGTCCCTACTTATGTTATTAATCTGTTCTTGCATGTTGTCTACTTTTTCCATTAAAATCCTTAGTATATTAACCATAGTTCTTTTTTTAATTCCTAGTTTGATAATTCCAACATTCCTACCTCCTACCATATCTAAGTCCAGTTCTGATGCTTGCTCTTTCTCCTCAAACTGTGTTTTTCTTCTTTTTTGTACGTGCTATAATTTTTTGTTGAAAGCCATACATGATGTATGGAATAAAAAGAACTGGGTAAATGAAATGGTGTTAAATATGTCTTCAGTTATGTGTTGGTAAGATGTGGGGAAGGGAAAGAATTCTATATTCCTATGGTTAGGTCTTAGTCTTTTGACGAACCTGTGTTCCTGGACTATGAACTTCACTAGAGCCTCTTAGTTTCTCTCCCCTACTCCCACCCTTAGATGAGACAGGATGGCTGATGGCTGGAGGGGCTGGAGTTGTGTATCTCCCTTCCCACACATGGAAGACTAGAGTGGGCTGAAGTTGGGTATCTCCTTTCCCTCAGTTAGATTAGGCTCTGATGGAACCCTAACAGGTTAGCTGCTGGTAAAATAGTTTCTCCTGCGGGCAGGCAAGAAAAACGGAATGCCCTGTCATATTACAACATAGTTCCTTTCTCCCTCCCCCTGCCAGAAACACAAAGGAGAACTTAGAACTCCAAGAGGTGAAACTCAAAAATGTAGGGGTTCCCCGAATGACTGGATCCCCCTGGAGTTTTTATCAGCCTTGTCTACTCTGATGCTTCAGCAATTCATCAATTGTAATTCAAATTTCCCTTCCCAGGGACACTGGTTCTTGTTGAAGTTTCTGGCTGTGGGTTTCTGCTCTGTTAAGTTGATATTCTTACAATTGATGCTAGATATTTGCCTGTCTGTCTGTCTAATTGTTAGGGCCAGCAGTTTGCCCTATGACCTCACTTCTCTGATGGCTTGAAGAAGAGTTGTTGATTTTTCAGTTTGTTTAGCTGGCTTTATAGGTCAAATAATGCAGAGCATGGGAAAGAGGCTGCCTAATTGTAGACTCTAGAGAGGCCAGTAGCAAATCCGTGGTATTGCAAAGGGTAAGAGTTCAGAACAGGTAGACTAGACCAAAGAAAGATAAGGACACAGAGACCAGGATTGGTGTGAGAGCAAGGAGCGTCCACAAATAATTAAATAATCCCTTAATTCCTGTAGTAAGTTTATGTGATATAACTGATAATGAAAAATTGAAAAGATTGTTTTCACATGTAACAAATTATTGACAGTGGTGGTTGGTTGTTTTTGCTGTCCTTTTTTTGGGGCAGGTGTCTTATTTGGGTTTATGAGGCTTAAAAGTATTTGGGGATTTGGGCTATATTGTATCTAGGTTTAGAGTTCCATATATAACCGGAAAACAAATTTTGAGCTATAACAAAAATAACATGAAGCCATTTTAGCAAGATATATCAGGATGCTAAAGTTTTATTTTCATAAGTTTGTGAATATTGAGAGCAAAAAAAAATCACATTTTATATTTCTTTATATCCCCTTCTAATCCCAGTATAGGACTTTTTACATGGTAGTTACTCAAAACAACTTTAAAAAAAATTTTTTTTAATTGAAGTATAGTTGATTTTCAATGTTTTGTTAGTTTCATGTGTACAACATAGTGATTCACTATTTTTGTAGATTATAGTCCATAAAGTTAATGTAAAATATAAAATATTGGTTATATTTCCTGTGCTGTACATTATATCCTTGCATCTTATTTATTTTATGCCTAGCAGTTTGTACCTCTTAATCTCTTTCCCCTATCTTGCCCCTCCCTCAAAAGAACTTTTAAAATGTATTTTTATCAATTGGATAAACAGCAAAGTATGGCTTGAGACAGTAACATGAATAATGAGAAGAAGGTTAAAGTCTATATATTAAAAACATGCGATATTAATGACATTCATAAAATTTATTTGGAGAGAAAAAAAGAAAATCAACATGGGCAAAAAATGAACCTCTTTTTTAATATTTTAATTTAAAAATAATTTAATACACAGTGTTTAGAGCATTGTATATATAATTTAGAATATTGATATAACCAAAGTAATATACCCATTATGGTACATAATGAACTAGATAAAAATTAGATAATGTACATTTTTGCAAGAGGTATACTTTAAAAATTGCTTATTTTGTTCAATATTACCTTCTGTAGTTTCATCCATTTTGACATGAATTTTAATTCTTTCATTTACACTGTTCCATAATATATTCTTATGTCCATTATACATGTTGTAAGTATCTTTACCTAGTTTTTTTTTGCAAGTTTCCTTTTTATTTTTAAAATTTTCATCATTTAATGTCTTTTTATAAACAGAAGTTCTTAATTTTAATTTAGTCAAGATATTTGCCTTTTTATTTATGTCTTGACATTTTCATGTCTCATTTAAGAAATTGATCCATATTCTAAGGAAATAAAAATAATCATTTATTTTGTTTTCTGAAAATTTTATAATTTTGTCCTTCACCTTGGGTCTTGTACTTCAAATGGGATAAAATTTTGTGCATAGTGTGAGATACATTTCAATTGCTCTTATCTATAATGTCATTCAGACAATTTATTTATAAGTTCACTCTTTCCCCCAAATCTGTTATGTCTGCTCTGTCATAATTTAGGAGTCCACATACGCATGTTTTTTCTCTTGATTTTATATTACAAAGTATTTTTTTAATATTTAAATTTCAATGTTGATATCTTGCTGTCTTCATAACTATATTATTAGATAAGTGTAATTTCTCTCACTTTGTTTTTCTGCTTCAGGAATGTTTCAGCTATATTTTGCCCTTTCCTCTTTCACATAAATTTTTCAATCAGCTTGTCAACTTCTTTTTCAAAAAAAGCAGGTGATCTCTATTATTTATGGAAACAATAATGCCAATTCCACGCAAACTCTTTCAGAATATGGAAGAAGAGGAAATATTTTACAACCCATTTTTAGAAACCAACATTATGTACTTATATCTCATTATGATATCCAGTAGAGAGCATAAAGAGAAAAGTACTAACCAATATCTCTCCTTGAAGATATAAAAAAATTTTAACAAAATATTGGAAAATCAAACCTAGCTATATATTTTAAAAAGTTAGTGCCCCATGAACAAGTGGGGTTTATTATGGGTGTGCAAAATTGGTTCAACATTCTTAAGTAATCCAGTATAATTCACTATAAGAGAATTCATACGATTATTACAATAAATCCAAGTAAATAGATTGAGATAAAACATTTGACAAAATTTAATATCCATCTCTGACTTTAAAAAACAATTAAAATATTTCAGAAAAATAACACTAAATGAGAACTTTCTCCACCAGATAAAGGGTATCTATGAAAAACCTACAGATCACATAATAATGAAGGTGAAAGACTGCATACTTTTCCACTAAGAATAGGAAAAATGCAAATATATCTACTCTTAGAATTACATTTCAACATAGTATTAGAATTACCAGCCAAGAATCAGGCTAGGAAAAATCATAGACGGCATACAGGCTGGAAATAAAATAAAACTAATAGAACTGTTTTATTAGTAGACAACATGGTTTTCATTGTAAAATAACAAACAAGGAATCTACAAAGAAGCTACTAGATCTAATAACGTGAGATAACAGTTTCACAAACTGCATTTTTATATACAAGAAATGAACACTTGCAAATATAAATATAATTAAAAGTACCAAACTTTCACTTGTAGTAATGATGAAGAGATAGGATTGGATTTACCTTCTTGCCTTAAATACTCAAAGTATATATGAAATACTGTTTTTTAGGCATTGTACAATAGACAGCCACATGACAGTCATCCCTGAGAGAATGAATCAAATGAGCAGAGCCTTAACAATTGCCTGAGCTTACTGCCTGAAGAGAGTTTCCAGGTCATTGTTTGAGGGTGTGGAGTGGAAGACCTAATATGAGTTGATGAGACAGAATGCATAGAGGCCAAAGTGACTAGTATTTTTAAGCAGATCAGCAAAAATGAGAAAGCTGCATAAAGCAAAAAACTTCTGGAAATCTAGAGATTACCCGTTGGATCTTCAACTGCACATTGATCAGTGCAAGATTATGAAGAAAGTCTCTGAGTCTGGGTAAAGAACCACTGAAAAGGAGAAGATAAATCAATGTCTGGACCTCATACAGGGCTGGGATAGTTCATATTTCAGCAACTGGAAGAGAAAACCCTTTTAATACCCTGAGCACTGAATGAAGTACTCAAAATAAGATTGCCTTATTGATGCACAAAATTAGCCCTAGGCTAAGGGCTGCTCTGGTCCCACCTAAAAAAGTTTAAAAGCAAGTCTCAAAAGGGCCAAACTCTTTCCAAATATATATTAATAGGAATACAAAAACATCCAGCATAATACAAAGTAAGTTTTTATAATTTTATAGCAGTATAAAACAACATAAACTTAAAAATTCCTAGTATTCCACTCAAAAGTGTCAGGCAGCCTCATCCACTAGAGGGCAGACAGCAGAAGCAAGAAGAACTACAATCCTGCAGCCTGTGGAACAAAAAACACATTCACAGAAAGATAGACAAGATGAAAAGGCAGAGGGCTATGTACCAGATGAAGGAACAAGATAAAACCCCAGAAAAACAACTAAATGAAGTGGACATAGGCAACCTCCCAAAAAAGAATTCAGAGTAATGATGGTGAAAACGATCCAGGACCTCGGAAAAAGAATGGAGGCAAAGATCGAAAAGATGCAAGAAATGTTTAACTAAGACCTAGAAGAATTAAAGAACAAACAAACAGAGATTAACAATACGATAACTCAAATGAAAAATATATTAGAAGGAATCAATAGCAGAATAACTGAGGCAGAAGAACGGATAAGTGTCCTGGAAGACAGAATGGTGGAATTCACTGCTACAGAACAGAATAAAGAATAAAGAATGAAAAGAAATGAACACAGCCTAAGAGACCACTGGGACAACATTAAACGCAACAACATTCTAATTATAGGGGTCCCAGAAGGAGAAGAGAGAGAGAAAGGATCAGAGAAAATATTTGGAGAGATTATAGTCAAAAACTTCCCTAACATGGGAAAGGAAATAGCCATTCAAGTCCAGGAAGCACAGAGAGTCCAAGGCAGGAGAAACCCAAGGAGAAACACACCGAGACAAACAGTAATCAAATTGGCAAAAATTAAAGACAAAGAAAAATTATTAAAAGCAGCAAGGGAAAAATAACACACAAGGGAACTCCCATAAGGTTAACAGCTGATTTCTCAGCAGAAATTCGACAAGCCAAAAGGGAGTGGCATGATATACTTAAAGTGATGAAAGGGAAGAACCTACAACTAGGATTACTCTACCCAGCAAGGATCTCATTCAAATTCGATGGAGAAATCAAAAGCTTTACAGACAAACAAAAGCTAAGAGAATTCAGCACCACCAAATGAGCTCTACAACAAATGCTAAAGGAACTTCTCTGAAGTGGGAAACACAAGAGAAGATAAGGACCTACAAAAACAAACCCGAAACAACTAAGAAAATGGTAATAGGAACATATATATTGATAATTACCCTAAACGTGAATGGATTAAATACTCCAACCAAAAAACACAGGCTTGCTGAATGGATACAAAAACAAGACCCATATATATGCTGTCTACCAGAGAACCACTTCAGACCTAGGGACATATTCACCCTGAAAGTGAGGGGATGGAAAAAGATATTCCATGCAAATGGAAATCAAAAGGAAACTGGAGTAGCTATACTCAAATCAGATAAAATAGACTTTAAAATAAAGAATGTTACAAGAGACAAGGAAGGACATGACATAATAATCAGGGGATCAATCCAAGAAGAAGATATAACAATTATAAATATATATGCAATATATATGCACCCTACATAGGAACACCTCAATACATAAGGCAACTGCTAACATCTATAAAACAGGAAATTGACATAACACAGTAATAGTGGGGGACTTTAACACCTCACTTACACCAATGGACAGATCATCCAAAATGAAAATAAATAAGGAAACAGAAGCTTTAAATGACACAACAGACCAGATGGATTTGATATTTCTAGGACATTCCATCCCAAAACAGCAGATTACACTTTCTTCCCAAGTGCACACGGAACATTCTACAGGATAGATCACATCTTGCATCACAAATCAAGCCTCAGCAAATTTAAGAAAATTGAAATCATATGAAACATCTTTTCTGACCACAACGCTATGAGATTAGAAATCAATTACAGGGAAAAAAAGCATAAAAAACAAACACATGGAGGCTAAACAATACGTTACTAAATAACCAAGAGATCACTGAAGAAATCAAAGAGAAAACCAAAAAATACCTAGAGACAAATGACAATGAAAACACAATGATCCAAAACCTATGGGATGCAGCTAAAGCAGTTCTAAGAGGGAAGTTTATAGCTATACAAGCCTACCTCAAGAAAGAAGAAAAATCTCAAATAAACAATCTATCCTTACACCTAAAGGAACTAGAGAAAGAAGAACAAACAAAACCCACAGTTAGCAGAAGGGCAGAAATCATAAAGATCAGAGCAGAAATCAATGAAATAAAAGCAAAGAAAAGAATAGCAAAGATCAATATCACTAAAAGCTGGTTCTTTGAGAAGATACACAAAATTGATAAACCATTAGCCAGACACATCAAGAAAAAGAGGGAGAGGACTCAAATCAATAAAATTAGAAATGAAAAAGGAGAAGTTACAATAGACACCGCAGAAATACAAAGCATCCTAAGAGACTACTACAAGCAACTCTATGCCAATAAAATGGACAACCTGGAAGAAATGGACAAATTCTTAAAAAGGTATAACCTTCCAATACTGAACCAGGAAGAAATAGAAAATATGAATAGACTGATCACAAGCACTGAAATTGAAACTGTGATTAAAAATCTTCCAACAAACAAAAGTCCAGGACCAGATGGCTTCACAGGTGAATTCTATCAAACATTTAGAGAAGAGCTAACACCCATCCTTCTCAAACTCTTCCAAAAAATTGGAGAGGAAGGAACACTCCCAAACTCATTCTATGAGCCCAACCTCACCCTGATACCAAAACCAGACAAAGATACTACAAAAAAGAATATTACAGACCAATATCACTGATGAATATACATGCAAAAATCCTCAACAAAATACTAGCAAACAGAATCCAACAACACATTAAAAGATTCATACACCATGACCAAGTGGGATTTATGCTAGGGATGCAAGGATTCTTCAGTATACGCAAATCAATCAATGTGATACACCATACTAACAAATTGAAGAATAAAAGCCATATGATAATCTCAATAGAGGAAGAAAAATCTTTTTGACAAAATTC
This sequence comes from Platanista minor, assembly GCA_004363435.1. Taxonomy (NCBI): domain Eukaryota; kingdom Metazoa; phylum Chordata; class Mammalia; order Artiodactyla; family Platanistidae; genus Platanista; species Platanista minor. The sequence goes on along the minus strand of RJWK010032744.1, from coordinate 11,357 downwards.
CACCCCCATTTATGTTAAAAACTCTCCAGAAAGTGGGCAGAGAGGGAACCTACCTCAACATAATAAAGGCCATATACAACAAACCCACAGCAAACATCATTCTCAATGGTGAAAAACTGAAAGCATTTCCTCTAAGATCAGGAACAAGACAAGGGTGTCTACTCTTGCCACTATTATTCAACATAGTTTTGGAAGTCCTAGCCACAGCAATCAGAGAAGAAAAAGAAATAAAAAGAATACAAACTGGAAAAGAAGAACTAAAACTGTCACTGTTTGCAGATGACATGATACTATACATAGAAAATCCTAAAGATTCCACCAGAAAACCACTAGAGCTAATCAATGAATTTGGTAAAGTTACAGGATACAAAATTAATGTACAGAAATCTCTTGCATTCCTATACACTAATGATGAAAAATCTGAAAGAGAAATTAAGGAAACACTCCCATTTACCATTGCAACAAATGAATAAAATACCTAGGAATAAACCTACCTAGGGAGACCAAGCCCTGTATGCAGAAAACTATAAGACACTGATGAAAGAAATTAAAGATGATACCAATAGATGGAGAGATATACCATGTTCTTGGATTGGAAGAATCAATATTATCAAAATGACTATACTACCCAAAGCAATCTACAGATTCAATGCAATCCCTATCAAATTACCAACGGCATTTTTTATGGAACTAGAATAAAAAATCTTAAAATTTGTATGGAGACACAACAGACCCCGAATAGCCAAAGCAGTCTTGAGGGAAAAAAATGGAGCTGGAGGAATCAGACTCCCTGATTTCAGACTATATTATAAAGCTACAGTAATCAATACAATATGGTACTGGCACAAAAACAGAAACATAGATCAATGGAACAAGGTAGGAAACCCAGAGATAAACCCATGCACCTGTGGTTAACTAATCTATGACAAAATAGGCAAAACTATACAGTGGAGAAAAGACAGTCTTGTCAATAAGTGGTACTGGGAAAACTGGACAGGTACATGTAAAAGAATGAAATTAGAACACTCCCTAACACCATACACAAAAATAAACTCAAAATGGATTAGAGACCTAAATATAAGACCGGACACTATAAAACTCTTAGAGGAAAACATAGGAAGAACACTCTTTGACATAAATCACAGCAAGATCTTTTTTGATCCACCTCCTAGAGTAATGGAAATAAAAACAAAAATAAACAAATGGGACCTAATGAAACTTCAAAGCTTTTGCACAGCAAAGGAAACCATAAACAAGACGAAAAGACAAGCCTCAGAATGGGAGAAAATACTTACAAACGAATCAATGGACAAAGGATTAATTTCCAAAATATATAAACAGCTCATGCATCTCATTAAAAAAACGAAGAACCCAATGCAATAGTGGGCAGAAGACCTAAACAGACATTTCTGCAAAGAAGACATACAGATGGCCAAGAAGCACATTAAAAGCTGCTCAACATCACTAATTATTAGAGAAATGCAAATCAAAACTACAATGAGGTATCACCTCACACCTGTTAGAATGGGCATCATCATAAAATCTACAAACAACAAATGCTGGAGAGGGTTTGGAGAAAAGGGAACCCTCTTGCACTGTTGGTGGGAATGTAAATTGATACAGCCACTATGGAGAATACTATGGAGATTCCTTAACAAACTAAAAATAGAATTACCATATGATCCAGCAATCCCACTACTGGGCATATACCCAGAGAAAACCATAATTCAAAAAGACACATGCACCTCAATGTTCATTGCAGCACTATTTACAATAGCCAGGTCATGGAAGCAACCTAAATGCTCATCAATAGGCAAATGGATAAAGGAGATGTAGTGCATATATACAATGGAATATTACTCAGCCATAAAAAGGAAAGCAACTGGGTCATTTGTTGAGACGTGGATGGATCTAGAGACTGTCATACAGAGTGAAGTAAGTCAGAAAGAGAAAAACAAATATCGTATATTAATGCATATATGTGGAACCTAGAAGAATGGTACAGATGAACCAGTTTGTAGGGCAGAAATTGAGACACAGATGTAGAGAACAAGCATATGGGCACCAAGCAGGGAAAGCGGTGGGGGGGTCGGGGTGGTGGTGGTGTGATGAATTGGGAGATTGGGATTGCTATGTATACACTGATGTGTACAAAATTGATGACTAATAAGGACCTGCTGTATGAAAAAATAAATAAAAGAAAAGAAAATTTAAAAAAAATAAAATAAATAAATAAAATTAAAAAAAAAACAAAAAAGTCTCAGGCATGCCAGGAAAATCTGCTCTATAATGAAGAATAACATAAATCATAAAAAGTGACCCAGAAATGAAACAGATGTTAGAACCAACAGACAAGAACCTTAAACAGTTTTAAAAATATTTTTTTATATATTCAAGAATATAGAAAATATCATGACCATATTATGGAGAGACATCAAAGGTATATAAAAATTAAACTTATGGAAATGAAAAATATAGTTTGTGAGATAAAAATGCACTGGATGGCATTATCAGCAGATTAGATAACCGACAAAGGGTAAATTAGGTCACTTGAGACAGAGAGAACACAGACCAAAAAAAAGAAAATATTAAGCAGTGTACAGTGAGTTAGGCCAAGGCTTTTTAGATAGAACTCAACTCATAAAATGAAAAAAAATAGGTAAATTAGACTCCATAACAAATAAAAACGGATTTGAAACATATTCTAAAGGAAATGGAAAGACATGCCAAAGACAACGAGAAAATATTTGCAAATATATTTGAAAAAGGAATTATGACCACAATATATAAAGAACTCTCAAAATTCAGTAAGAAAACAAACCCAATGTAATGCCCATTTTTGTAAATGAGCAAACTATTTAAACAAAAAATTCAACAAAGAGAGAAGAATGGCAAATGAGAACACGGAAAGATATCCAAAGTTGTTACACATTGGGAAAATTTGAATTAAAACCAAAATGAGATACCACTATGTAACTATTAGAACTGCTTAGAAATTTTTGAAAAACAAAATTTTAAACCCATTACTGGAAGGATGCAGAGCAATTGAAACCCTTATATATTGCTGGTAGAAATATAAAATGAAACAAGTACTTCATAAAATGTTTCTTTAATAGAGTATTATAAAGTTTTCTATTTTTCTTACAATTTATGTATTACTACATTTATTTATACAAGATTTATTTCAATATACTCAAATATAAATCAGAATCTTTGCTAATTTTTTATCATCTCAGATCTAGGCTAATCTTTTCATCTCATAATCTTATCATCTCTTTATCTAGGCTAATCTAATTATCATCTCTTTATCTAGGCTAATCTTTTAAAATTTATACATTCTTAATGTATTTTGATATTCTTTTTATATTAATATCTTTTTAAATCTGCTCTTTATTTTGCTTTAGTTATAGAATAATTTTTTCAGAATTAGAATTTTAGATCAAAAATATTTTCTTAGTACAGTAAAGACATTATTCTACGGTTTTCTAGATGTCATTGTTGGTGTTACATAGTTAATTTTCAGCCTGAGTGCATATTTGTAAGTAGTGTATTGCTGTTTTTGCTGGTTTTCCTACTGTAGTTTCAGATATTTCCTTATGGAATTCTGCAGTTTTATTCTGATGTGTTAAAGTTTGAGTTTCATGGGAGATAGTTTAGGATTCCTAAATTAAAGGATTAGTTTCTTTATATAATTTTAAAAATTCCTTAGCCACTTTATCATTAAATACTCGATTTTTCTCCATTCTATGATCTCCTTCAGAAAACCCAGTTATATCTACTTAAGACCTTGTCATGCCATCCTGCAAGTCTTGAACCTCTATTTCATTTGTACTTTGTTTTTCTGAGATGCATTATCTTAGTTTTTTTCCTATGTAGCTTCCACACCTTACTTGTCGTCTTAACTTTTATTTGATTTTTTGACCCATTCACTGAATTTCACATTTTACATATTAGTTTTGATTCTACAAGTTTTATAGGGGCAGTTATATACTATTTACGTTTTTATATAATTTTTTCTTGTTTAAATATTCTTGTTTTTCAAGCTGAATTTTAAAAATTTAAATGTATTAAGCATAGCTGTCTTATATTCCAAACATGATACATTTGAAAAACAGTATGTAATTGAATTACTCTGCTTATTAATTCTGCTGTTTTATCCCTGAGGCATTAATTCTTTATGTACATTCTTTTAAAAGGTAAGAAGCTAATATTCCTTGAAGTTTTATCTTTGGGTAATATTTAAAGCCTAAAGAGAGTAATTGACATTATGTCTTCCTGTCATTTGGGGGCAACATAAACTTAGGTCCGCTTAGTTTGAGGCTTTTTGGACAATACATGTGGTGTCATTTTGGGCTACAAACCCAAATGTGTCCCAGTTCTTGTTGCAAAATCTCAGCCTTTTAAAAAAATTTATTTGGAAGTGTTATTTTGGATATATAATCACCATATATTTCTTTAAAACATGTTTATCAACTTTAATATATTTTATCAGTTAAAACATACTTCAGCAAACTATATTGTATTTTGTCTCAAGTTCTCAGTCTCATTTTGTTATGTAGACATAAAAACTAATTGCTGAAATTTGTACGAAGTAATTCTGTAAATTCTGTTAATTTTTAAATTAACAGAAAAAGAATATGTCTTTTTCTCCTTAAACTCATTCTGTTAATAATCAATATAAAATCCTGTTCTGCCAGAGTACAAATGGAAATTTAAGACCAAAGATTATAGATAATTAATTGAATATCCTTGAGATGAGAAAAAATCACTGCTATCAATAGTTTTCTAAGAGATTTTATATATCCCAGTGCTCTTGAAAGGACTATATCAACTAGAAAATATAAATTAGCATATCATTCTATCAGCATTAACTTTTTAATAGGGCAAAGGACTGAATTATTTACATAAAACAGAAAAGCATCTACAAATAGTTCCTCAGAACTATTTTAATTTACACATATATTAAACATTTTATTTTAATATACAAATATATTAAAAGAGTATTGTATATATTGACAACTTGAACTATATTTCTTTCAAATTTTAATTATTCTACAATGAGCAAGTATATATTTTTAAATAACAAATACAAAATATAGGCAATTAAATGTTCAATTTACGTTTTTACATTGTTTTGGCAGAAGCATGCTTATTCGATTCACAAACACAAGACATGCAGAATGTTTAGCATCCAGTTTGAGGAAAAAAGATCTTTATATTCTGAGAACACTAACAGTTCTGGGACAACTTTCTGACAGTTTATTGTTAGAGAATACAAAAATTAAAATTTTTACTAAAGTATTTTTTATTTTAAAAGCTTGGCAATTTATCCAACAATTTTTTTTTTTTTTGCGATATGCGGGCCTCTCACTGTTGTGGCCTCTCCCGTTGCGGAGCACAAGCTCCAGACGCGCAGGCTCAGAGGCCATGGCTCACAGGCCCAGCCGCTCTGCGGCATGTGGGATCTTCTCGGACCAGGGCATGAACCCGTGTCCCCTGCATTGGCAGGCAGACTCTCAACCACTGCATCACCAGGGAAGCCCTATCCAACTTTTAAGGTAAATAGAATTCACTAAATAGGTTGAACTAATTAATCATGTTCCTTATTTGAGAGTCTGTAGAAATTTTTCTTGCATTTGTGTCTGGATCCTAGAATAAATTTAATGTGCTTGAATGATTCTACTGATTTATTACATTTTGTCATGTGTTTTTTTCAGAGAAATTTATATCAATATGTCAATAAAATTTGTACATTTCCTATTTGAAACCAGAAGTCTAGATGGTTATTTCTAATTAGAATCAGAAAATGACATGAACAAATTGGTGTAAGAGGAATATTAGCTTCAAACTATTTTTAGAAGAAATGTTATAGATATTTATGAAAGGGAAGCAGAAGAAAGATTGTATCTGAACTACTAAATTCTAAATGAATATTGCAGGATATTCCAAGGGCAGGTTAAGTACTTAATTGATTTTCCCAATTCAGCCTTAAAAGGAGGCTTGGGACTAGTTTGTACTAGTAATCTTGCTTTATGGACCTAAAAGAATAAGTATATAAAGTATCACATATTCCAAAGAATTCTGGTCATAAAATGAGACTATCAGATAAAGAAATGAGTATAGTATTTCATGCCTTAAAGACATGATGTTAAAAAAAGTATCAATCATAAAAATTAATTTTAAACAATTTAAATTATTTTAATATATACAATTTTTGAGACTCAAAAAGTGAAACTTATGTGTTTTAGGTCAAGTTCCTGGGGGAGCAGTTTCTAAGACAGAGATCATTTTACAGGAAGTAATTTGGGGAACTCTCTCAGGATGTAGACCTATTGGGAAAGGGAAGGAAACAGGACTGGACAGAAAGTGAAATTGCGCTGCACTGTAGTCTCAACAAAGGCCTCAGCTGAGCCTCCATAGAATTCTGGAGGTGGGATGGCCCTTCACAGTGTTGCCTTTTGAGGCCGTGGAACCAGGGCTTTATATCCTTGTGTCAAGTAGTCGTAGGATTCGGCTGCCTTCATTCAGAAAGGGGGCATGACCTTGGCAAGGCATCTCTTCTCAGCTGAGGACAATCAGAGAAAGCTGACCATTGAGCTATGTGGGGCAGCAACAGGGGAGATGTCATTCCATTTTGAGAGGGCTTAAGGAGTCCTCAGAACATCCTCCACATTATCTGACACTATGTATTATGGGGTCTCACTGTGCTAAGTTCTAAATAGGTATATTTCATGTTATCCTTGAGACATCTCTAAGCCCATCTCTGAGGCTCAGAAAATGAATAAACTTGCCCAAGCTACTGGCAAATAGGTAGGATACCCAGAATGTTTAAGTTTCTCTTAAGAGCCAACACTTAACTACTTTGCAACTGTGCTTTTATTGGTAAGTTCAGAGACAATTTTCTCATCAGGTTCTAATTTATATTATTCCTATCCTAGGAATATAGATATAGGGAGACCTATTTCATGGACTGCAAGCTCTTGGATAACAGAAATAGTTCTTGCAAAGCAAAAGGACATTCACCATATATGTACCAGGTACCAGGAGACAATACATCTTTAAATATGTTGTCTGATGACTATAATAATGGTGAGGTTCCTCAGGCAAAAAGAAGTGGAGAATGCATTCCTCTTTTCCCCCATTTCATTCTTTCTTTCCATAATGTGAGCTTACAGTTTCTCATTGCTGCCCAACAAGTGGGTCTCTCTGCTATGGCTGATTAATGGCATTATGAGGATATGCTGCACATTTGAAGCTGTACTTTAATGTGCTATCTAGGATTTTTCTTTTTCTTTTTATTATATATATATATATATATATATATATATATGCCTATAATACCTAAAATTCTTCCATAATTGCATATTCTTTGGTATTTTTTTGTTTTCACTCTCTCTGTGTATAATTTTTCTTCACCAGTGTTCTAAGACCTGTTAATGGGAAACATGTCTTTTATTGATATTATATCCTCAGGGTGGGCCAAAATTTAAACAATGACAACAGCTTTTTTTTTTTTTTTTTGATATTTGTAAAATCCTAAGTCCAAACCAGGGAGCACTGTGTGATATAACAGGATATGCATGATTAGGGGGTCCTGGCAGCTTGATTTAAATCCCAGGCCTGACTTTGAACAACTGTTTTAAGTTCATTTAATTTCCTTAACAGTAAACCAGCAGTAATATTTTTTTTCTGACCTCACACTTTTGCTCCAAAGCAAGGGCTGATATAGGTTAAAGTATAAAGTACTGTAAATTACTTAAAGATAATAAAGTAGAATTATTATTATGATTATTACTTTGGTTAAAATATTTTATATAATTTATTTTTTTGTCCAAGCTGTTTCTAAAAACTGACCAGGTCACATCTGCACAAATTATCTGGAGTCAGGCTGTTGCTACCCTCTCTATATGAACTTGTGCTCTCCTGGTCCACTCAGTCTCTGCTACACACACAGCACTGGTTTATACACCTAACCATTTCACATGTTGTTCTGGCCTGTTCTCTATGGGCATTTGGGTTTACAACTTCTGCATTATATTCATTAACTCTACCTAGTTATATCTTAGATTCCAGAAAGTAATATTCTTACCCAATATTATGCATGATCCCTACAAAATTTTATTCACAAAACAATGATTTAAAATTTTGCTTATGGTTTTTGCACTGAATTGATATGATCATTTTAAAAATATCTTCAGCATTAATTAAATTCCAAATGTTTCTAATGGATATTTTTCAATATTTTATTGTTATTCTCAAACTTTTTATAAAGACTTGTAGGAACTATTTCTGATTTAATTTAGAAAAAATAATAATTAGCATATTATTAAAACTGCTTCCTTTTAATAATGGGAGTTGTGTAATTTCTAAACTCTCATTCTTGCTTTTGGTACAAACAAACTCAACTCTGTTGTTAAATATTTATGCTATAAAATGTCTATGCTTAGGAGAGATTTTGACAAAATTATTCTCATGATTTTTTCCAGTTACATGACTCAACATGTAACAGGGAGAAATCAGATGTACTAAATTCATGTGTCTGCATTTAGTCTGTTCACATATCTTTCAAATTTTTATGATTTAAAATTATCCAATTCAGAAGAAGGGAGAGAGGGGGAAAGAGAGAGGGCAAGGAGAGACGGAGGAAGGGAGGGAGGAAGGAGAAAAGAGGAAATGGAAAAAGAAATGCATCATTTATTGATATTTTAATCTGAAGTACATGCTCTTTTGGTAATATAATGAACCATTCTTTGGGAAAAAAAGACATTAACTTCTTCACTGTGGGTGATTAACTGATTTTACAGATTTGAAAAGAATAAAATAATTAATAATCCTGGAAGGAAATTCGTAGATTATTTGCTCCAACCTCCATATGTCACCCAGAAAGTTTTAATAACTTGTCCAAGACCACTAGCTGACTAATGTTCAAGTGAGAAATAAGCCAGTAAATTCTACATCCTTAGATTCCCAGACTAGTTTCTTTCTGCTATTCAGTCTGATAGTCTAAATTTACACAGCGCTTAACATCTCAGTTCTCATTTATACCCAGAATGATCATAATGTAGAGAGGTTTTATTGGTAATCTCATTATCATACTTACTTCCTCAAGTGAAAAGGAAAATTCAAATCAGTAAATTTTTACTTTACCACTTTCACAGAGAAGTGAGAAAGAACTTTGCTATGAACTTTGGAATACTTTTATTTGCTTGAAAGTCATGTTTCTGTGTGTGAAGACACTAAATTTATCCGGAAGTTAGCTACATCTCTTCTAGAGAGGGAATGTATGTTAATTATCTGTGACATATAAATTAGTGATTAGTAATCATTAGCAGTAACTTTAGAATATGTAATACATAATGATGCTATTGAAGTTATATTGATGACTATGTTGGTAAAACAGAATTCATCCGTAGCATTTAACTGACTTTAAAGTACATACCATATATAAAGTACCAAATATTTTTGCACAGAGCCAAAGGGAATATGTGAGTTTTTGACTTCTGTAACTAATTTTGTGTAGAAACATATATAAGCAATCATGTTCACTTTGAGGCCAAAGCCCAACCTGCTAATATAGAAAAAATAGCAAATAATTTACAGAATTTTTTGACTATTTTTCTGTTTCTCATTATTGTTGGTCTATATTTACAACTGCTTGGGCTCATAAACTCTCCTAAATGGCTTGCTCCTAGGTAAAATGTAATCTTTCTGTACACCACGTATTAAATATATTTGGACTTGTGCAATCCTATGTGAATTTTCAGCCTATTCATGTCTCTAGTTACTTAATAATATTTATTAAACAAGGAAAAAGACAGTCAATACAGATAACTATAGAAAACATATCTGTGACTTAAAGATATCACACATTCTAGGAGAGAAAACAGACAAGTAAAAAGAAAATTGCAATGTGAATATGATAATACAAGAAAGTATAAGCAAACTACTGTAATATACAGAAGAGAGAATAGTTAATTCTGCTCAAAGTAATGGAGGGAAATTTGCCAAAAACCAGACTGGTTCAAATCAGGGCACAGAACCCATCAGTGACTTAAAAGGAGAAGTTTTGATATAAAGAAGTATTAAGTTTTGATAGTAGAGTAACTAGATGTAAAGATAACTCTAAAGGGCAGTCCAGGGATGAGGGAGGATACCCAGAAGAGAACAAATGTGGAAGGTGGGAGCCCTTCTAAAAGATGGGTTCACTCCTTACTGGTAACGGTGTTTTTGCAGCCCACTGGATGGTCATGAAGCTCACCGGATTGCCCAGGCTAGGGTATGTCCACAGTCACCAGGCAAACAGGAAGCAGTCCTTTGAAGTATAGGTGAGCTGCTGCCAAATGGGTGGTTATCAACAGGAAGTTGGCATGTCTCTGAAGTTGATGGCCTGAAACTTGTTATGTCCACCTTGGAAAGGCCTGAGGAGACAGATTTCCAGGGCAGTAGCCATGTAGAGAGAGTCAAGACACCATTGTCGACACGAGGTCTAGAGTGATAATTTTTTTGTTGAGAGGATCACAGAAAGGTGGTCATCAGTCTGAGCCAGTTTTTTGAGATTGCCAAGGGACCATGGCTGGACCAGAGCACCACTGACCATCTTCACATCCATACTGCTGACCAATTGTGCAGCGGCAGGAACCTGCAATATAGAAGCCTCCTTCTTCCTGCAATATCCCTCCAGTACCCTCTACTATGAAAATGACATGTTCACACTTTAAAGGAGAAATTCTGAAAGGAATTCCAGCCTTTACTCCAGAGCAGATATTGAAGGGTGAAGTTGAAATTGAGATACAATAAATTGATAAAGGAAAAAGAGGAGCAGGAAAGAAATTAATCAAAACATATCTGACACAAGGAAGACCCTGTTTAAGTGATAAATCTACACTTTCTGCTCCAAGTCCAAATGAAACACACAGATCTCTTTTAACATATATAACAAACCTATGTAATGAAAATTCATGGCCCTATTTTACTTTTGATAATAAAATAATGCCTAGATATATCAAAGACTTTTTTCTGTACCTGAAGATATTAAGATGAGGAAAGAGTCTGGAGCCTTGTCTCCCTGGCTCAAAACTATTAATATTTGGTCTTAAGAAAAGTGATACCATACCTCTTTAGGCTAATATATTCAGATTTATTACGGTGTCTTTAGATTAAAGAGTCATATTCTCTGATTATTGAGAAGTTAAGAATCTATCACTTTAAAATTTCAAGGTCATTTAATTAAAAATAAGGAAGGGAGAAATATCATAAGCAACATTACTAACTCAATTATTACTCTAAGTTTGAACATTTAGGTTCAGCAAAGTTACTATTGGGCATTAAAGTTTTTTATATTTATATATATGTTTTAT
>RJWK010032743.1:0-23508 GCA_004363435.1 Platanista minor | reverse complement strand
AGGGCTTCCCTGGTGGCGCAGTGGTTGAGGGTCCGCCTGCCGATGCAGGGGACACGGGTTTGTGCCCCGGTCCGGGAAGATCCCACATGCCGCGGAGTGGCTGGGCCCGTGAGCCATGGCCGCTGGGCCTGCGTGTCCGAAGCCTGTGCTCCGCGACGGGAGAGGCCACAACAGTGAGAGGCCCCCGTACCGCAAAAAAAAAAAAAAAAAAAAAAAAAAAAAAAAAAAAAAAAAAAATCTTACCTAACACACCAAATACCTACAGATTAAGTCTATTTTGGTTTTAAAAAATAAATAGAACACTGTACCCGCAATGACTTGATGCTCCTTTTGGAAGTAGCCCTATCTAAAACCTTACCTCCAATTTTCCATTACAATCTTCCCAAGTCATAGCTAGGAAACTAAAAACAAGGAAAATGAGAGCTCTAATATGTAAAACGAATTAGATACACACAAAAAACAAGGCCACTCACTATTCCACACCTATATTTTATGCCCCAAAGCTTATTTCGAAAGTGCTTGAGCTTATTCCTTCTGTCAGAAAGTTGTGGGCCCACTTTTTACTCAGCCCCAAGGTCAAATCTAAAAAGGGGCTTCACAGTGGTCCATAAAACACCTCAGAAACTGCACCTCTGCATCTCTCCGAACAGAGGCACCACAGCTTTCATCAGACTCATGGTGAGCCTAGGACTCATTAAATACACATATAGAAGGGCAAGAAAAAGGGGCACTGAAATGACCAAAGCCATCAGGAGGAGCCATGGAGGGCCCACGATTAACCTTTGCAAAGACGTTCAGAAGAACGTACATTTTCACTTCTTACTCTCTGTAATGTTTATTCATTCGAACAAATATTAAGAGCTTGCTGTGTTTACCAGGAGATGAGGACAGGACACAGATACAAACACAGTTCCCTCTCTCCAGGATCTTACTACTGAGCAAGGGGGACAAGTGAGCCATCTGGAGTGACTAGGCTTGGCACCACCCCATCCAATTCCAAAGGGAAAAGGCACTCTGGGCATGTGTCCTCTGCAACTCATCACCCTCTTTTTTTAGCCATTCACAAGCCTTCTATTATTTTTTATCCAACAAACTAGAGTGCCTACTCTGTGCCTGGCTGCATCCCAGGCACCAGAACTTAGGTTTATCGATGAAGAGGGTCTCACTCCACAGTCTTATTTTCCTACTCACCAGACATTGCCACAAATGCTGAGGGCCCACAATTTTTTCCTTAGATTCCAGGGTTTAAAACAATTCTAAATTAAAGTTTTAAAATATTAAATTACGCACTGTCTTATACTATACTGGATGTAATTTTTTTTTTTAAGTTTTTTTTTGTTTTGCTTTTGTTTTTTGCGGAACGCGGGCCTCTCACTGTTGTGGCCTCTCCCGTTGCAGAGCGCAGGCTCTGGACGCACAGGCTCAGTGGCCATGGCTCACGGGCCTAGCCACTCTGCGGCATGTGGGATCTTCCCGGACCGGGGCACGAACCTGTGTCCCCTGCACTGGCAGGCGGATGCTCAACCACTGCGCCACCAGGGAAGCCCCACTGGATGTAATTTTAAACACATCACCATCAGGCTAACAAATCAATAAAAATTAGCTAAGATACACCAGTGTTTTCCAAAGACAGTGTAGATTATATAGAAAATGTGATATACAGAATGACGGGACTAAGACATGAAAAACGGTGAAGGGCACGAATTGGCATCACGGCTGTAAGGAAGCATCAGCTCCATACAGGAGTCTCTGCTGGTGAACTTGGCCTAGCTCCAGGTGTCCTGTGCCATGTCTGCTCTCCACCTTTGTCTACCAAAGTCCACATTAACATGTGAGGATCTGACTGACAGAAGCCATAGTCCTTGAAAGAAGTAAACCACACTCTGTGTGTTAAGGTGATTGTGAAAGCGTTGCCCAAGCAGCCACCCTGGGAATCATGACAGGACCTGCTGGGCAGGGTTTCCCCAGAAAGCGGGACCTGTGGTTGACTAACCCCGCCAGGCCCACCTCAGGGAGCGCATGGGAGAGAGATGAAGCCGGCACCCTGACGTAAGCAGACACACATCCTTCAGCAGTTCTAAAACACACAACAGTCACTCCACAGGCCATTCAGAGCTCTGAGTCTCTTCAGCAATGTGCACTCTGACTGAAAAGATTCCAAATTTCCTGGGTCGCTGTGTTCGAACTAGCCTTTTCTTTAACAGGTTTATGCTTCTCCCCACAAATAAAAAGCTTAAAAAACACCCAAGCGTATTATGATGTTTTCAACTCCCCAAAGGTTTCCTGGGCTACAACCTGAAGTGAAGATAAGTGGTTTCGGTTTCCATATGTATTGCTGTATTAAAATAGTTACTGTTTTGGATGTTTTGAACAACTCTTCCGACGTTCCAAGAAATTAACCAGTTAACAAATAAACATCAAGACTTTATTTTTTTTTAATCTAACATGAAAACACACACACACACACACACACACACACACACACCCCTTCTTTAGAAGTCAACCTATTCCCTGAACACAAAAAACCTAACATTCTGAAAGTAAAATACAAGTAAAACCACGAGCGGGAAAGCACACGCGCACAGGCCTGCCCTTCCCCCAGTGTTGCCAGGCATCCAGCATTTCAGAAGTTCCCCCAAGACACATTTCCAGAGGAGCAGCACCTCAGGAAGGAAAATGAGGCCAAGGCGGCCCCACAGAAACGTGAAGGCGCCGTGCTTCTCCTCCAGAGGAGGACGTGCTGAGACAGGCCGAGCTGCAGGCTGAAGGGGGTCTTCATTCACCTAAACCCTACAACAGTCCTAAGGCGGAACCGTTCCTACCCCCACTGCACAGAGAGATGAGTCAAGTGGGGAAGGAGATGGGCTGGGGCGGGGGGGACGTGAGGCCTGAGGGCAGGGGGCTGGGAGACAGGAGGACCCTGAGGCTGGGCTGGGGCGGGAGGAAGGTGAATGACCGGCCCTGTGGCTGGAGCTGAGCAGTGACAGGCAAAAGTGGGAGGGAAAGTGAGGGAAGAAACAGGGAAAAGTGGGAGGGAAAGTCAGGGAAGAAATGGTGGGGGGGCGGGGGGGAGCCGACCTTGAGGGTCGCGTGGCCACAGTGAAGACTCCAGTTTTGACTCTGGGTGAAATGGGAAGTCTTTAAGGTGTTCTGAGCAGAGGAGGGACATAACAGACTCCAGTTTTCAAAGGAACTGAGAAGCACTGTTTTCCTCCTCCGCAGCGGTTACCTGAGACTGCCGCCTCGGGCGGCAGACCCGAGAAAGCCCCTCCTGACAGCTATCCTTAAAGCTGCTCCCCAGGGCAACTCCGACTCACCCTCGCCCCAAGCCCCAGAAGCCACCTCTCCCCAGAACTGTCAGTATCTGAGATGGGCAGCAGCACGGAACAGAGAAAAGGAAAGCTGCTTCCAAAATCCCTTCTCTTACCTAAGATACACGCACTCATGCGTATCAGCCCAACTCTTACCTCCTCAGACAGAATACCCAAAGACTCAGATCAGAACTGGGCTCTAATTTAAAAAGCAGGTGAATAGTAACTTCCGGTTTTTATTCTAATAGGACCTGCAGTTACCAGCCCTGCATACGTTTCTTTCCACAGGATTTTAGGGGGAGTAAGTGGTGCACTAAGGTCCACCTAAAACAAAACAAAACCCCTGTCTAGTTAATAGTAGTCAGAGCCCTTAGAAAACTGCAAAGGTGCTATAAATCTTCTGGACAAAGAAAACAATTTTAAATGAGGCAATGAGGCAAACTTCTGACCACAGTGGAAAGGAAGCACGCAGGACAGTCCCTGGGCTCCTCAGGACAAGGGACCCTGACGGCTGTTTAGCTTCAAGTTCCAGGCACTGGAGAGGCATCAGAAAACATTTCCAAGGGACCTGAAATTTGGTTTTCACTTACTTATCCCTAAATGAACACAGAATGTGACTAAAAATGGGGGGTGGGGGGGGTGGGAGGTGGAGAGAGGTGGAGCGGAGAAATTTAAACTCAATTCTCAACATCAAAAAGAATATACATTCTCGCTCACTCTTTTGAACCTGAAGGTTAAAAAAAATTTTTTCCCTAACGCTTATTATCTAAAGAACATTAGAATTAAAATACTGAGAATCTTTTTTCCACTAATGGCTAAAAACATTTGATTCTATGGGTCTGAATCAGCAGTAGGGAAGGCTAGATGCATATCAGAATCTCATGAAAGCTTCTGGTTGTGGGCCTCACCCAAGACTCTCAGAATCAATCTCTAGCAGGGTTGCCCAGGCAAGGTTTGTTTTTTTTTTTTTCTTTTTAAATCTCCCCCAGGTGAAACTGATGGGCGATCAATTGAGAACCACCGATTTAAATCTTACCATACCACTGGTACAGTAAGTTATACTTTTCAAAACAGGGTCACCACATATTTCATTTGATCTCAGCCTTATCACACAGTGAGAACAATAAGTACCATGGCTAAAATGCAACAGGGAAAACATCAAAAACACACAAATCATTTCTATATTTTTCAGATGTCTCACTGAGAAATCAATGGTTGAGTCAGCCTGAAAAAGCCATCTACAGGGTACCTATAAATTATAATACCTCTAACACTTCATGCTCAAATATTAAATTCAATAACAGCTCATTTATAAAACCCAAAAGATTTTACTCAAGACACTGCTACCTGCTTCTCAAATACTTGATTATACAACATTCACATTTTAAAGCCAGTACATTGTGAAGACAGAACTAATACCAAATCAAGTGCTTTTATTTAGTGTTCATGCCAGATCAATTTTTAATTGTGATTTCTGAAACAATTTTCATTTCTCATAGGCATGTGAAACTTCAGGAAGCTCAAGGAAGGATTTTCATTTTTTCTTCTGGTTTTATGACAAGTGATGGCACCATATTTTGTAAAAGGTACCTGTCAGAGCATACGACCCTGCACTTGGCAGCTGGGCTGTGGAAGGTGTGTGCCACACTTCTATGGATATGTTTTTCAGTTCTCAGCAACCAAATGCTACCCGCGTGACTAGGCCTAAGCCCCAGGCTGCAATGCAGCTCATACTGGGCACACTTACACAAGCAGGTTCTGTGTTTCCTTTTTTAGTTTTCCAAGGTTTCTGCCCTGGGCCTGGGTATGGGCCTGGTTTAACAAGCATGAGTGTATAAAGCCTAAAGTTCCTCTTTAGCCCTTGGCACGATAGTGATCAATTAATTAGGAGATAACAGGTAACATCATCCCTCCGCTGAACTGTAGAGACCAGATCCGCCTTGCTCAGTGCTGTATCCTGGGCCCCTGGCATGGACTAAGCATGCCATAAACAAGTGCTCAGGAGAGGGAGGGAAGGCAGGGGAGGGATTGGATGGAAGCAAGCCTGGTTTTCACCTTGGTCAGTAGAACAGCAAAGAGCTGATGATTGCAAAGCTGAGAAGGACAGAGAAAACCTCGATGAACAGCACTTGGTCTGTTCCTCACAAGGCAGCGTCACCTACAGCAGGATGTGCTCAGGCCAGAGAAGTGTTCCAAGGCCATGCCCACTCCCATATGCAAATAAAACAAACAAGGTTCTACTTTAAAGCAGACCAAACTTCCTTACCTACGCAGAGAAGAGGCTCAGATCATCCCTTAAAAATATATAATCCCAAACTCCACACTTGGGCCTAATACTCTGACACAAGCCTAAGGTCTTCTAATCTAGACTCATCAGGACCGTATGTCTAAATGACAAATAGTATAAGAATAAGTAGTATAAAATTTAGCCAGATTCTGACTCTGGGAAGAGAAGGTCCAAGTCGGAAAACACTGAAACATTACAAAGACATCTGGCTCTAATAAACAACTGAGAAAAATGAAACTGTACACACTGAGAGTTGGTGCAGCTTGGGAAGGACTGTAAAAGCAAGTACACAAGCAGCTTATATGAAATAAAAGCAAGGAATTATCAATCCATAGTCTGAGCTATAATGGCAGATCTATGTTAATCAAAGAGAAAATTTCCGATTTGCTTACACCTTTTTGGATTATTTCAAAGCTCTATCACAAAGTTTAGGATAGGCTGCACTATCTGTATAGGAAGGAGGAATCCTTTTAAATCACAGGACTAGAGCAGAGCGATGAATGGCTGCCATAAGCGCATTAAATGTGGCCTCCAGTTTAACTTCAGCTCTTGGCTTAAATACACCAACATTTCCCAAATATTATACAAAATATAATTAGCATATAAATTTCTTTAACATCTTTATTGGAGTATAACTGCTTTACAATGGTGTGTTAGTTTCTGCTGTATAACAAAGTGAATCAGCTATACATATACGTACATCCCCATATCTCCTCCCTCTTGTGTCTCCCTCCCATCCTCCCTATCCCACCCCTCTAGGTGGACACAAAGCACCGAGCTGATCTCCCCGTGCTATGCGGCTGCTTCCCACTAGCTATCTATTTTACACCTGGTAATGTATATATGTCCATGCCACTGTCTCACTTCGTCCCAGCTTACCCTTCCCCCTCCCGGTGTCCTCAAGTCCATTCACTACATCTGTGTCTTTATTCCTGTCCTGCCCCTAGGTTCATCAGAACCATTTTTTTTTTTTTAAGATTCCATATATACGTGTTAGCATACGGTATTTGTTTTTTTCTCCTTCTGACTTACTTCACTCTGTATGACAGACTCTAGGTCCGTCCACCTCACTACAAATAACCCAATTTCGTTTCTTTTTATGACTGAGTAATATTCCATTGTATATATATGCCACATCTTCTGTATCAGTGGTTAGGAATCTGCCTGCCAATTCAGGGACACGGGTTCCAGCGCGGGTCCAGGAAGATCCCACATGCCGCGGAGCAACTAAGCCCGTGCGCCACAACTACTCAGCCTGCGCTCTAGAGCCCGCAAGCCAAAGCTACTGAGCCCACATGCCACAACTGCTGAAGCCCACGTGCCTAGAGCCTGTGCTCCACAAGAAAAGCCACTGCAATGAGAAGCCTGTGCACCACAATGAAGAGCAGCCCCCATTCACGGCAACTAGAGAACGCCCGCGCACAGCAACGAAGACCCAACGCGGCCAAAAATAAATAAATAAATTTATTTTTTTTAAAAAATGAACACAATTCTAAGATATGTCTATAGACTTCATCAGATCTTAAGGCATTACTGAACCAGAAAAAGCTAAGAATCACTGCTCTAAAATAAATGCAAGTACATATTTTTAACATGGTGAAGGTTAAATGCTCTCACCTCAGTGGACATAGGATAATTTTTGGCTGATTATCTAGTTTTACAATTGTTTTTCTTTTAAAAAATACAATATAAAACCACATTTGTTAGCATGCATTTGAACACTGAAAAAATACAGTGCGTTTCTGTCATGGCGACCTTCATTCCCAGACCATAATCAGGCATTACTGTTAAAAATAAAGTAAAAACAACCCCTACACAACATCTCAGGAACATTTACATTGGAATACTTTGTTTTTTAAATTTATTTTATTTTTGGCTGTGTTGGGTCATCATTGCTGCCCAAGGGCTTTCTCTAGTTGCGGCAAGCGATGGCTACTCTTCGTTGCAGTGCGTGGGCTTCTCACTGCGGTGGCTTCTCTTGTTGTGGAGCACAGGCTGTAGGCGCACAGGCTTCAGTAGTTGTGGCGTGCGGGCTCAGTAGCTGTGGCTCACAGGCTCTAGAGCACAGGTTCAGTAGTTGTGGTGCACGGGCTGAGCTGCTCCACAGCATGCGGGATCTTCCCAGACCAGGGATCAAACCTGTGTTCCCTGCATTGGCAGGCGGATTCTTAACCACTGTGCCACCAGGGAAGCCCTACATTGGAATGCTTGTCTTCTAGGCAATGAATAATATGTATTTTTAAACTTTTTATCCTGAAATAATTATAGATTCACAAGAGTCGCCAGAAAAAAAAAAAAAAAAGTACAGGGAAGTCCCACGTACTCTTCACCCAGTTTCCCCAGCGGCAACACCTTACTTAACTATAGCACAATATCAAATAGGAAACTGACATTGGTTCAGTCCACAGAGCTTATTCGGATTTCATTGTTTTACATACACTCATTTGTGTGTAGCTTCCACGCAATTTTATTACATGTAGATTCATGTAATGACAACAGATACAACAGAAGTGCTCCAGCACAAGGTTCCTTCATGCTATCCCTTTATAACTACACCACTCACTACCATCTCTAGCCCGTGGCAACCACCAATCTGTTCTCCATCTTTACAAGTTTGTTATTTCAAGAGAGTTATAAATGGAATTATGCAGTACATAAGCTTTTGAGATTGGCTTTTTTCACTCAGCATAATTCTCTTAAGATCCACCCAGGTTGTTGTATCAATAGTTTGTTCCTTTTTATTGCTGCATAGTATTCCAGGACAAGGATGCACCACAGTTTAACCATTCACCCACTGAGGGACAATGTGGCTTGTTTCCAGTTTGGGGCTTATTACAAGTAAAGCTGCTATGAACATCCACATACAGGTTTTCAGGTGAAAATAAACACCTAGGAGTGCAACTGCAGGGTTGTATGGAAAGTACGTATTTAGTTTTATAAGAAACTGCCAAACTATTTTCCAGAGTGGTACAGTAGTGACTCCTCTCTTGTTATTCTTTTTCATAATTGTTTTAGCTCTTCTAGGTCCTTGGCCTTTCCATACAAATTTTAAAATAATGTTGTCTATGTTTTCAAAAACTTTGCAGGGCTTTTGACAGGAACTGCATTAAATCTATGGATCAACTTGAGGAGAAGTGACATCTGTACTATGTTCCAATTCATGAATATGATTTGTCTCTCCATTCATTTTAAGTCTCCTCTGATTTCCTTCATTAGCATTTTGCATTTTTCAGCATAAATTATTTTGTTATGTTTTGCCAGATGTATACATTTTCTTTCACATGATTGTAAATATTATTGTTTTTAATTTCAGTTCCAGATGTTTGTTAATATATACAGATGCAATTGATTTTTATGTGTTGATCTTGCATCCTATGATCCTGCTGAATTCACTTACTCTTTCTAGGAATTTTTCTGTAGATACATACCTTGAGATTTTCAACATAGGCAATCATGTCATCTGCAGATTGAGATAGGTGTTTTATTTCCTCCTTTCCAATCTGTATGCCTTTCAGTACTATGCCAAATAAGAGTGGTGAGCGTACATCCTTGCCTTGTTTCCAAACTTAGGATGAAAGCATTCAGTCTGATGAAACCATTAAGTATGATACTAGCCGTAGGTTTTTGTAGATGCTCTTTATGAAGTTGAGAATGTTCCCCTCTATTCCTCGTTTACTGAGAGCCGCAAAGAGTAATATTTTAATGTAGGAAAAATAACAGATTTATAAAAAGAACTCTAGCTTGCTGCATACTCATATGCATGAGGACACTTCTCATAACTCCATAAATGAATAATATCCATTAAATGCTGAACTGCAAATTGTAGAGAGTGTATACAGATTTTCTGTTTACATCCCCAAAAGCTTATACACACTGAGTCTAAATCCAGATCTTTGCACTGTATTAATGTGGAGCCATGTTCTATATAATTTAGCTTTCAATGTTATCTCTTGCATATTAATTTAGCAAATAATAAACTAATGAAGACAATGAATATTTCATCTTTGAAACAGTTTGTCTATAAACTAGGAAGCATCTAATACAGGGGTTTTCAGTTCCAGAGCTGTAACATCCCAGGAAGCCTCTGAATCTCAAGTGAGATGGCAAAGTTTTCAATAACAAATTTAGTTCATTTTAAGTTGAAAATAAACTTTAAAAATTTAGTGAAGTAGAAAGACATAAACAATTGCAGGGTTTTACAACAACTGAAAAGTTCTGTCCACGATTTAAGAAACAGTTTTCCCATTTTAGAGTTTCTGTAATGAAGAAACCTTTAAACCATACTTTAGTTTTGTTTTTTACAGCAGAGTAAGGTCTTCTCCAATACTACTTTGAAAAAAAAGAAACCCTCACCTGCCCAGAAATTCACCTGGAGGCTTACTACAAGGGCCCCCTACAGGGCCAGCAGCAAGGTCCCCAACAGTTCCAGCAGAGCCTGAGCTCTCCAGAGCAACATCATGACGTGTGCATGACTCCAGCAGGGACAGGTCCATCCCCTGCCTGACCTTCCATCATCTAAACTGATGTAATTAGCAGTGATAATGAGTTTTCCACCCTGTACACCGCTGCACTGCAATCTCTACCACAGGAGTTCCAAAGACTGTGATGAGAGATTCCAGGATTTTTCACAGAGATCATTTTTAATCTTTCCTTTCTAACTCAGTGAACTCAATTTAATATACATTCTTGAAAGCCAACAGAGGCAACTGGAATCAACAGCTCACTGAGCAAGATCTAGCTCTCCTTCTCCCCCCAAATCCCTAGATCTGATCGCAAAGGTAGATGGCACATGGGATCAGACCTTTGAAAGAGGAAACCAGCTGGTAGGAGCGTCTGTGGTGCTCCTTTCTAGAAGACAGTCTGGAAACAGGAAGAAATTGCACCAAGACAACCATTAGAAGGATGAATCAATTTCTCTCCCCCATAACTCTCCAAGCATGATCAAGCAGGTATCTGTTCTAGGTGGGAGGAGTGACTGTGGGCACCAGGGGCAGAGGTGTACTGACAGTCTGTCAAATAGTAAGACCAGACACCAGGCCACACTCTGCTCCTCTCCCACAACCACTGGAGGCAACTCAGACATTATATTCACAGACAGACAATTAGGGAGTCTCAAAAAAGAGATAAACACACAACTAACAATCCCCAAGCACCTAGGAAACATGGGCAGCATGACAGAGGAACCAAGTGCATCAAACAGAAGAACTAATACCCAAGAAAACTCATTTAATGGAGCATTTCCAGAAGTGTGAAGCTATGCTTCACAGGATAAATGAAATGTTAGCCCAACAAAGAAAATAAAATTAAATTCACATCAGACTTCACCCTGGCAACTTTAGAAGCAAAAGGTGACAGGAAAATATCTTCAAAGTTGGGAAGAAAATGATTCTCAATATGTATTTCTATACTCTGCCAAAGTACCATTCAAATGTGATGACATTTTTAGACAAAGACTTGGCAAACTTCTCACAAATCATCTCTAAAGAATTACAAACAAAACAAAAATAATCTAAGTGAAAGATAGAAAGGTGAAGACTCAGTGGTAAACCAAGAAATTAGTTAAAATTAAGTCCAAAATTAATTTTTTTTTTTTTTTTTTTTTGTGGTACGCGGGCCTCTCACTGTGGTGGCCTCTACCATTGTGGAGCACAGGCTCCAGACGCGCAGGCCCAGCGGCCACGGCTCACGGGCCCAGCCGCTCCGCGGCATGTGGGACCTTCCCGGACCGGGGCACGAACCCGCATCCCCTGCATCGGCAGGCGGACTCTCAACCACTGCACCACCAGGGAAGCCCTAAATATTTTTCATAAATAAATAAAAGCAAATAAAAAATCTTTAACTCAAAGGAAAGTGAAAGCAAACTATAGTTGTTTGTATGGTAGAGGGAATGATACAAATCTCAACTCCAGACATTAAGAGTAGACACTAATACAAAGAAACGGATCGCACATCTTGCAAACCACTGAAGGAGGAGCAAAGAAAACTTGAATAACACAACAAAATACGGAAAAAGGTAATAATGAAATAAGGCAAATGAAAAACACAAAATAAGACGGCACAAGTAAGTCCAAACATTCCAGTCAAAACAAATATGAATGGATTAAATTCACCTATTAAAAGTCTGACTCACATATAGACACAAAATCCAGCTACATATTATTTAAGAAAGATAAATCTAAAACAAAATGACAAATAGGATCTACGGCAATAAGCAAATAAGTGCAGTTTCACATTGCTAAAAGCTATAGCCCACCATGTAAAATAAATTATGTAAACTTTTACATACCTAACACAGCTTGAAAATAACATGTACTAAGCAAAAACTGATTAAAATACAAAATTCACAGATAAAAGTAGGAGACTAGCATAATTCTCTCAGAAAATAACAGATTAGAATAAAAACGTAATGACACAAAGTAACAAATTACATAATTAACAATCTTAACTATGTATAAAAACTCTGTACGTACCAAAAATTTTAATCATACAGGGAATAATAACCAAAAATTACTAAGTATTAAACCACACAGAAAATCTAAAAATATTCCCAAAGCAGAAACCAATCAGGCATATTTATTGACTGTAATGTACTAAAATTAGAAGTTAAAACCAAATTGTTAAAGGAAAAATAAATGTATCCACTCTGAATTTTTAAAAAACAAAAAAAACTAAACAAGAAACAAAGCAGTGAAGATAAAGTTTAGCAATGAACAACAATGACTGCAGAGTGAAACCCCTGGGATGTTACCAGAGATGGAGGGAGAAGACAACATACAGCCTCAGCTGTAAATATTTTGTTAGAAATCAGGACAATAAGGGAAAAAAGCTTTCAAGACACTAAAAAAGAAAAAAGAAAACTCAAAGGTCCTAGAAAGAATTAATAAAAATGAAAGAAAAAGTAATGATATAGAAACCAAAAAGTATAGTTAAATAAGCTCAAAATCTGATTCTTTGAAAATAATAATAAAATACACAATTTCTGAACTAAGTTTCAATGTTGAGGACCAGTGTACTCAAAAAAAAAAAAAACTTACCTATAAAATTGAACCAAAGTTGTTTTATTTAGTAACATCTGATAATTTAATTAAACGACAGATTCTAATATTTATTCCCAACTAATTTTGCTAAATATCTGTGAAAAATCACTGATTTTGGCATAATAAACTAATACTACATTAACAGAGAGATAACTTTCCATTTGTTTTTTAAAGCAATTCTGTAGTAAATTCAATCACACAATTACACAAAATGTATGGAAATAAATACAAATAAAGAAAATGAACTCCACCCAATTCTACTGTACCAACATAAGTTAACCATTTATCAGACTGGTGATTATCCTTCTAAACGATTTTCTTTTCCTTTTTAAAAACTTGTTTAAAGTTCTATTATGCAATATTTATGACATAAAGGGGAGAAAAAAAGATTATTACAATGAACACCTGCATATTCACCACTCAACTTAGGAAATAAACATCGCCAATACAGTTGAAACCCTCTAGATATGCCTGCCCCTTAGAAGTAACTATTTTGATCTCATGTGTTCTTCATACTTTACTGCATGTACATGCACCCCTAAACAATATATCATACTGCTCTGTATGTTTTAAACTTTCATATAAATGTCATAATACTGTATGTATTCTGCACTCATTTTTTCACTTAAACAAGTTTGTGAACTCCAGCCACGCTGACATAGTCTATTAACTTTCACCAAGCTACAGGTTCACCACGTGAATAACGAACAATTTATTCTCCTGCTGATGAATAGTCAACGCTGCTGAAAACATTCTTTGAAAATCTGCGTACATAGGAAGCAGGACTGCTGGGTCTCAGGATGTGTACATCTTTAACTTTACCAGGTATTGACAAACTGTCGTCTACAAAGTACAAGAGGTCCTGACGTTCTGTAGTCTTATCTACACTTGGTTTCGTCGGACTTCAGTTTTTCTCAATGTGAAAAGTAAGAAAATATCTTACTGTGGTTTTAATTTGCCTTTCCCTGATTATTATTAGTGAGGTTGAACATCCTTTTCATGTTGAGACATTTATGTTTCCTCTTCTGCATATTCTGGGCCTCATTTTCAGATTAGAGCCTCTCCACTAATCAAAAAAATCTCTGCCTCAAATATTCTAATGAAAGACTTTAGTGAAGCCTGGTTATCTGTAGTGTGCAGAAACCATTTCTAACCCTTTCTTTTCCAGAACACATAGTCTAACACGAAAAACAATGCCTTGGTGCACAGGGTATGCAGTGTAAGATCAGCACTCTTCAATGTGTGTCTTTAATCTTCTATAACCTGCATTTTAAATAATCAGAATGCAAATGGAAGGCTCATGTCTATGAAGTCTGATATCATGTGCATGTAATATTAGGGCATATTTTTCCAAGACTAAACCTAAAATTTTAAAAGCTGACCACACCTTCAGATTAACAAATCCTTAAAAATTGAAAGTAAATTCCTAAACGACCTTCAAAACAGGTATGACCCCAAGGGGACAAAAAAGTTGACACAAACTGAAAAGCAATAAACCCTTCTACCACAACTAAATAACTCATGACGAGTGAGAGCGTGAAGATGTGTTGGAGTGAAGGGAGAAGGGTCAATGGGAATGCCAAATGCTACCACTATTCTGGAATCCACCACACAGCAGGCACTCTGTAGTACATCAATTTCCTATTCTGTACAATGAGATGGATAATAACCACCACACGGGTCACTGTGAAAAGTAAACAAGATAACATACAATACCTGTATCTGATCTAATGCTATTTTATGGATGAGGAAATGAAGCAGAGAGAGGTCAAGTACACTATTCAAGGTCACAATAAAGGATTCCAATGCCTGCACTGTCATATTCACCGTACCTGTCTAATATGGGTCTCATGACTGTTAAAAAGTATTCACAGGAAGGAGATGACTAGAAGTATCTCAGAAGATAGGAAAAGTACTCAGTCAGACCTTACAAAAAAATTAAAACAGGCAGATGAGAGGTTACCTTAGCAACTTACTCATTTTCCTTTGTGCTGACAAATATATTTTAGACATTAGCCATCTAAAAGGTAAAATAATATTGCCAGCTTTAGAGAAACATGGCATTCGTGAAACCCAACCTGTTAACTAAGACCCATTTAACAGAAATTCTCTTAGAAATTATTTTGATACCAACAACAACAGATTTGACCAACCACACTCTAGCCAGGAGAATTCAAGAGGGCAAATACTGGAAGGTTACCTACCTACCGCAGGTGCATCATACTCATCACCAAGCAGAATTTCTGGGGCAGAATATGCAAGAGATCCACAGCTTGTAGTGAGCTTCTTCCCTGGTTGAAACTTGTTGCTGAAACCAAAGTCTGTCAACTTTACAAGACCCTGTTTTTCAAAGAAGACCACGTTCTCGGGTTTTAAGTCTCTGTGAACCACATGGAGTTTATGGCAATAAGATATGGCGTGAACTATCTGAGCAAAGTACTTCTTGGCCAAGTCTTCATTAAGTCCCTCCTCGTGCTTCATTATGTAATCGAACATGTCTCCTCCATCCCCAAGTTCTAGAATAAGATATAGTTTGGTCTGGGTGTCAATAACTTCATAAAGGCGTACAATGTTGGGATGCTGCACTAGTTTCATGCATCTCACTTCTTGGAAAAGATGACCAGTGGCTAGAGTGTCCAATTTTGTCTTGTCAATAACTTTTACTGCCACTTTTTCACCTGTAAAGACATGCCTGGCAAGTTTAACCACTGCAAAATGACCTCGACCCAAGGTTTTATCCAGATCATACAATCCAGCAATCTTCCCATCATACCCTCGCTTGAATCCTGCCATGCTGGTCCAACAGAAGAAAAAATATTTAGACTGTTTAAAATGGATCTTCTCATATATCTGGTGAAAATAAGGAATTCATTTTCAATGTCGCCATGGACATCTACAAAAATAAGAGAAATAAAATTAAGTTTTCTGTGACTTTTTCTTTTATAGCTTCATTTTTCTTTAAATTTTAAGAGAAGCTTGAAATAAATATACTGAGACATAAAACGAGTCAGGGGCATTCATAACAACCTATTTACATATTTAGGGCTTACTTTATAAAGGTTGATAAATACCATTTTATTTTGCAAACTGATAAATAGTTTGTTGAAACAATGTTTTGGTGATGTCAGAAATAAGAAAACTGGCAAGTTTGATAAGCTATGTTTTAAAAGAATATTTTCCAAAAGTAATTTCTATTAGTGTCTTAAAAAAGAAGTCAGGGATTGACAAGAAAGGGAAAACACAAAGAATATACACTTGGACAGAAACCAACAACTTTTTCCTATTATTCCAAAATTAGCACTGTTTCCTTTAAAATCTCTTCAATAGGGCTTCCCTGGTGGCGCAGTGGTTGACAGTCTGCCTGCCGATGCAGGGGACGCGGGTTCGTGCCCCGGTCCGGGAAGATCCCACATGCCGCGGAGCGGCTGGGCCCGTGAGCCATGGCCGCTGAGCCTGCGCGTCCGGAGCCTGTGCTACGCAACGGGAGAGGCCACGGCGGGGAGAGGCCCGCGTAACGCAAAAAAAAAAAAAAAAAAAAATCTCTTCAATAAAGGCTTCTTTAACTCTCCCAGGTGGTATTACCTTCCCTTCTCTTCTCTGCATCTCCAAAGCACCATGGGACACCTCCATCCCAGGCGGTCTTATTCTATAGGTTTTTGTATATACCACCTTTATCCTGAGACTGCAAGGTTCCCGAGGGGGTCTATGGTTCTATCAATTTTTTTTTTTTTTTTTTTTTGCGGTATGCAGGCCTCTCACTGCCGTGGCCTCTCCCATTGCGGAGCACAGGCTCCGGACGCGCAGGCTCAGCGGCCTATGGCTCACGGGCCCAGCCGCTCCGCGGCATGTGGGATCTTCCCAGACCGGGGCACGAACCCGTGTCCCCTGCATCGGCAGGCGGACTCTCAACCACCGCGCCACCAGGGAAGCCCCGTATCAATATTTTTTACTTCTACCCTTCCCTAATGCCTAGAACAGTGTTTTACATATAGCAGGTCATTAAAATTTTGTTAAATTTTGAAATGCAACTTTTTTCCAAAATGTTTACAAGGCAATTGTTTGCTCTTGCATCACTAGTGCCTAGAACAGTAACTGGCACACAGTAGGTGCTTATTATTTGCTGACTGACTGGTACTCACTCTTCGTGCTTATCAGTTATGCTTATCTTTATTACGGTTTTCCAACTCTCAAACAAAACCTACTATAGGGCTTCCCTGGTGGCGCAGTGGTTGAGAGTCTGCCTGCCGATGCAGGGGACACGGGTTCGTGCCCCGGTCCGGGAAGATCCCACGTGCCGCAGAGCGGCTAGGCTCGTGAGCCATGGCCGCTGAGCCTGCGCGTCCGGAGCCTGTGCTCCGCAACGGGAGAGGCCAAAACAGTGAGAGGCCCGCGTACCACAAAAAAAAAAAAAAAACAAAACAAAAAACCTACTATGATCTGCTTATATTTCAAGGACAGACAAGCATGCGTTTAAACCATTTAACTGTTAAAGACCATTTGGCTTTAAAGACCTCATTTCATATGGAATTTAAAATTCTCATCCTTTATAGTGCAAACCTGAAAATATACAAATAGGTTCTTATAAATGACCCTGACTCACAAAAATTTTTTAATGGATATAATTATACAGATTAAGACATCACTTTAAATCTCACAGACTGAACTCCCACTATTATTTTTTCTGACCAAAACTTAATAGAATTAAATAACAAAATCCAATGAAAAATACAGCCATCTCCCAAGACTAGATCTCTCCTACTAGTGCACATTCATCCCTTCAGTGAAGCCTTTTCTAATGCTCCTGGAATACAGTTTCACATTTTCAGTTACTTTTTGTTAAGAACAGTACTTACAGCACTTACTCCACTTTGGTGAAAATATCCCCAAAAACTAAATTGTACATAAAATAAGGTAGTTTTTCTTTTTAACCACTAGCATTAAATACCTTTAAATCTCATTTCTGCTTAAAAGAAGAAAAGCTAACATTTACTGAAGACCTACTGTATGTATTTGTACAAAATGAATCAAATTGGATTGTGCCATTGGATCTTAACAATCCTAAGAGGTCAGTATTATTTCCATTTTGTAGCCAAGAAAACACTTGTGTTCCAGGTATGTGCTAAAGCTAAGGTTCAAACTGAATTCTTATTTCAAAGCATACACCTCTTATAAACATTTGGCCACTCTTAACAATATTATATATAGGATAATAATATCTTAAGAGTTAAAATACTATAAAAGAGGCATAGTCATTCTCCCATGCAAACTGAAATGATCTGAATCACATATCTGGCGCCCCCTCAAGCTTTTCTGTAATTGTAAATCACCCTCAGAGTAATTCTGAGTGATTTGTTTTTTTAACTGTAAATTGCCCTCAGAGATAGGATTAGTAGTCTCATTTTGAGGCGCAAAAATAATGAGTAACTTGGCCTAGGCTATAAGGCCAGTGTGTAAAAGAGCTGGGATTTGAACCCAAGGCTATCTTGACACCAAAAGCTGTGCTTTTAACCACTACGCTACACTGTTTCTGCATTAATTTCAGAAACAAAATCCTATTTCTATTAAGATTTTTTAAAATAAGAAACCCATACTATCTATGTACAGGGGCTGGAGAAAAAGCAACTTTCTTCTGTACTATGTATTATCCTTGTCATCTGAGCTAATAATTTTAATAAGATTAACAGGAAAATCCAAGTGGAAAAGTCTTGATTTGGACAGTAGTTCCCCAAAAGAAAGTTTAATTCAGGCATGTCTAATTTTCAAAAATAGAAACTCTAAGCTAACTCCAGGGGGCAGAAAACTACCTTTAAATCTTTAACTTCAATTAATTATAATGGCTGTAATTACTCTTAAAATTCTACCCAAGTCTATGTTTCTATTGTATGAGTTTGCAAATGCAACTTTTCGCTTTCAAAACAAACTTCTTCAGACTGCCCTCAAGTTACCTAATATTTTTTTCATCTATCACTTTAGATGTATTCTACAGTGGCACATAAATCAGACAAGTAAATCTGAGTTTGTCTGAATTTTAACTTAATTCTTTTTTTTTTTTTTTTTTTTTTTGCGGTACATGGGCCTCTCACTGCCTTGGCCTCTCCCGTTGCGGAGCACACGCTCTGGATGCGCAGGCTCAGCGGCCATGGCTCACGGGCCCAGCTGCTCCGCGGCACGTGGGATCTTCCCAGACCGGGGCACGAACCCGCGTCCCCTCCATCGGCAGGCGGACTCTCAACCACTGCGCCACCAAGGAAGCTCTAGGGTCCTTTTTTTTTTTTTTTTTAATTTATTTATTTATTTATTTATTTATTTATTTTTGGCTCAGTTAGGTCTTTGTTGTTGCACACAGGCTTTCTCTAGTTGTGGTAAGCGGGAGCTACTCTTCGTTGCGGCGCGCGGGCTTCTCATTGCAGTGGCTTCTCTTGTTGCAAAGCACGGGCTTTAGGAGGGCGGGCTTCAGTAGTTGTGGCACGTGGGCTCAGTAGTTGTGGTTCACGGGCTCTAGAGCACAGGCTCAGTAGTTGTGGCGCACGGGCTTAGCTGCTCCGCGGCATGTGTGATCTTCCCGGACCAGGGCTCAAACCCGTGTCCCCTGCATTGGCAGGCGGATTCTTAACCACTGCACCACCAGGGAAGCCCTAGAGTCTCTTCTTAATGACAGGCTACCCTGTAATGAAATGATACTCTATCAAAGAATTTACTTTTTCTGGTACTTTTCTGGGTACACATATCCCTTCCCTTGCTCACTGCCTATGAAACTACAATTGTATACCTAAAAATAGGAAGTTATGTATAACTGAAAGTTGGGAGGAAACATATCCTTATTATTGAACATCTTTTTGAATACACTGTTTAACCCTCCTATCGAGTATATTTTGAGTCAGCATAGGAAATAATTAAATCATTTTTTGATCTTGGAGGACCTTGCAGTGCCTGAAAATCATTCTGAACACCAGTGGAAAATGTTAAGATGTGGCTTATATAAAGTAAAGGTGACTCTGCACCAGCTCCAAGACATACCCTGCCAACTGCATACTGAATAATCCTTGTTATTACTGTGTTTCGTTAGGTGCTTCTTTCTCCTAAAAGAAAACACAAAAAAGATTTTAGTTTAGTTCTACTTAACTTTGCTTAAAGTTAAAATATAAATCCTCAGGCTGGAGCCAGATGAACATATAAAAATGGTAAATTTGTCTTCCGTGACCCAGTCTCCCATTTTCTTTCTCTCCTCTATGAATTGCAACCCGTTCAAGGAATCTTTAATCAACAGGAATGTCACAGTGAACAGATACATGGAGTCTGGTCCAGGTAGACAGGTCAGAAGGATTACTGCACTGGAGGAAGGAGGAAATTATAATAATGAACAACAGTAAAGTCACCATTTTTAAATGCCTCTTGGGTAACGAGCACGAATCCATGTTGCACTGAATCCTCATTAGGAGCCTGCCAGGTAGGCACAAGGAGGCTCAACCTGCCCTGTAAGCAGCAGTCTGCAGCTCCAAGCCTGCTCAGCCTGGTTTGGGAGCCCAACCTGCCTGCAGGATGCCCTCTGGGCTCATGAAACACCCACTCCAATAGCCAAGGAGGGCAACCTTCCCAACACACCATCCTCTAGCAGGGCAGAAGAAATCAACACCAGCACCAGAGAACACACAAAACAAAACACCTTTGCGTAGAGGCTTTCCATCTGATAGTAAAAAAGAAACTTTATGAACAAAGAGAACGTGAGAGGATCACTGATATCAGATGTTCACGGCACAGTGAGGGAATACTGACTGACTGAGGCAGACTTGCAGGCCTTTCCTCAACACTGAATAAAGTTCCGAACATCCAAACTACACCAAGGCACTTTACACAATACACTACACAGGTGAATTCGTCCAGGTAAGCATTAAACTCAAGCTCACAGGAGCTTGGGGGAAAGGGAGTACAAAGAGGTGGGGGAAAGCAGGAAAGGTAAAAGGAAGGAAGGAAAGGTGGATGTGAAACCAAGTTTATTGCTGGGAATGAGGGGATGAAAAGAGATGGAGACACTGCTATCACACGGACAAGGCCAGCAAAGCCATGGGCACAGGCCCACTTCTAGTGAGAAGTGAACCCTGGGATGCCTACCTGGTCCTTCAGCTCCAAGTGGGATGCAATAGCTCCTCCCCATTACCCACGCCTGCTTCTCTCTTTCCAACAGCCAGTTTCACCCACAGTCTCTGTGGCCAAGTAGGGCGATGGTCCCGCACAGCTGAGGACTGGTTCTGAAGGCCAATGACTGGATCTGAATCCCCGCTCACCAGCCAGCCACAAGTCACTGGACCTGAGCAAAACCGGATCTCTCTGTACCATCAGTTTCCTCGTTAGAAAATGTCAGTAGCAAGAGCACCTCATAGACTGTGGTGAGGATTAAATGAATTAATAAAGGTAGTGATTAAAATAAAGCCTGGCACAGAGTAAGCGTTCAGTAAATACTAGCTGCCACCACCACTATCATGTTACACTGATGGCAATCTCCGCTACCCAAGCAGAAATCCTTTTAGTCTTCCACTCCACTTCAAGAGACTGAATTTACTGAGCTATCATCTCTCTTCCGTTTTCAGAAATCTTCTACTGCTTAGTTTCCTAAAATGTATTAACTTGGAAATGGGTGCTGATAAAGAAACTAATCTCTAGTTGGGTATCCAAGTCTGATGATTTTTCAATAAAGCATCCCACAAAAATCTAAGTATCTGCTTTTCAAATGATACTAAGATGACATTCTATCAAGTCTATCCTTTTTAAAAAGGACTAAATATTCCTTTATATTTTTCCTATCAACGTAACATATTCTAATAGAAAATATGGATAATACAGAATAGGAAGTAGAAAGAATAAAGAGGCATGCACAGTCCTACCACAAAAGATCAGCACTATTAATATTTTGGTAGTTTCTCTGCAAATGTTTATATACAGCTTCTTTATTTGGTTTTATAAAGGTGTGATCATTCTATATGTAACTTTATATCTTGTATTCTGCTTTTTTCACTTGACCTATTATTTTCCTTTTAGTATTTTTGCTTCAATTATGAAAGAAACATCTATGCAGTGTAAGAAAAAAATACAATCAGAACATACATATTGGCAAAAAGAGAGGGAAGTTTTTTTAAATTATCCATCAGTCTATCCTCTGATTATCTCTGTTAACATTTGGGACACAGCCTTCCAAATTATTTTCTATGTATAATACATGCCAGACACAAAGGTTTTAATAAAATGGGATCACACACACATAAATTGGAGAGGGGGGGAGCAGCGTAACCATTTGCTAAGTACTTCTCTCCACAAAACAAGTTCACTTTAGAAAGTTTGGAAACTGAAGAAAAGCTCCACAGATTAAAAACAGACAAACAAAAAACACCTATAATTTCATCTAGGATGACCACTCTTCAGGTTTGAGTATATATTCTTTACACCTATGCTTCTTTACAAAGCTAAGATGTTGTATATTTCGTTTTAATGACTACTTTTTCCTCTACTATAGGATGAACATTTTTGCATGCACTAAATTCTTCTAAATCACTATTTTTAATGACTACACAGCTAAGATGACATCTTTTAAACCAGCAAAAGCACTAAATTAGGCCATTCTAAAGCAGTCTTCTTATTCAGCATGTGCTCACACATGCATATAGCTAGGCAGGACCTAAATGAAACAGGCCACCCAGGAGAGGGTGTTTATAATATGGAAATCCATGTCTGAGAAACAAGTACTAGTATGTGTTGCAAGAACACACCGACGTTCTCCCCAGTTTACTAAAGAGAGAAGCAACTGAGGCGTGCGGGTGTGGCTGGAGAACAGGAAGGAAGTGTGGGCGGCCCTACACACATTTTGCAAGCTGCTGAAAACAGTTGTAAAACCAGCCTCTGTTAAACCTACTGTCAAGTCGGAATTCACCCTGTTATTCTTGTCAAAATTCACTTCTGGCTTTTCACTGACATCTTCACCACTGCAGTGTGGTCTGTATATCAAACAAAGGTCTCCAACTCACATTTCTCCCTAGGAGAGATGAGGAAGAGCACACTGAGCAAAGGTGGCTCCGCGTGGATACTCATTATCAACCAATCCATGGCATGAGAGAGCCAGTCACACAAAAAGGGCCATGTGCAAAAATCAGGCTACTTCAATAGCCTCTCTACACTTCGGGATATTACAAATTCCCCCCCAAACCAGACCACGAATATTCATATACACAAAAACCTCCCAAACAAATTACATGCTTGAAAAAGAGTATCTGTGCCAATACTCTCCCTCCAATGCATACAGCTAAAAGATGAGTTTTTATAAAGCCACGCTAAAACTGTATTTAAGCTTCTTACACATGGAAATTATCTGGTATCTTTTACAAACACCAAAAAAATGAACAGTTACTCTTACTTAGGGGAAATATCAGACTAAACGTATGTTTAGAGAAAAGCCAACTTAAGTGAAGGAACTAACACACTCTCCATGAAAATTACTGCCCTGATCTAACTGCTAAAATTTCAAAGATACCTATAACAAAAATGGTATAGGCTGGAAAGAAGACAGTAGACTCAACTGTCCAGGAATATCAACAACCTCCAGATCAAGCAAAATAAACACAACCCCAGTGGCAGTCACCACTGCTGTTCCTTTCATCCAAAGTAAACAACATTCCACATTTCTAGAACAGCACTCCTCCTCCTGGGTGTTATCAATATCAGCTATAAGTCAAAGATGAAGAAACCAGGGAATTCCCTGGCGGTCCAGTGGTTAGGACTCTGCGCTTCCACTGCAGGGGGCGTGGGTTCGATCCCTGGTCAGGGAACTGAGAACCCACATGCAGCGGGGCGGGGCCAAAAAAGAAAAAAAAAAAAAAAAAAAAAAAAA
>RJWK010032742.1:0-23509 GCA_004363435.1 Platanista minor | reverse complement strand
AATGGGACCTAATGAAACTTAAAAGCTTTTGCACAGCAAAAGAAACCATAAACAAGACGAAAAGACAACCCTCAGAATGGGAGAAAATATTTGCAAATGAAGCAACTGACAAAGGATTAATCTCCAAAATTTACAAGCAGCTCATGCAGCTCAATATCAAGTAAACGAACAACCCAATCCAAAAGTGGACAGAAGACCTAAATAGACATTTCTCCAAAGAAGGTATACAGATTGCCAACAAACGCATGAAAGGATGCTCAACATCATTAGAGAAATGTAAATCAAAACTACAATGAGGTGTCACTTCACACCAGTCAGAATGGCCATTATCAAAAAATCTAGAACCAATAAATGCTGGAGAGGGTGTGGAGAAAAGGGAACCCTCTTGCACAGTTGGTGGGAATGTAAATTGATACAGCCACTATGGAGAACAGTATGGAGGCTCCTTAAAAAACTAAAACAGAACTACCATATGACTCAGCAATCCCACTACTGGGCATATACCCTGAGAAAACTGTAATTCAAAAAGAGTCATGTACCACAATGTTCACTGCAGCACTATTTACAATAGCCAGGACATGGAAGTAACCTAAGTGTCCATCAACAGGTGAATAGATAAAGAAGATGTGGCACATATATACAATGGAATATTACTCAGCCACAAAAAGAAATGAAATTGAGTTATTTGTGGTGAGGTGGATGGACCTAGAGTCTGGCCTACAGAGTGAAGTAAGTCAGAAAGGGAAAAACAAATACCGCATGCTAACACATATATATGGAATCTAAGAAAAAAAAAAAGGTTCTGAATAACCTAGGGACAGGACAGGAATAAAGACACAGACGTAGAGAATTGTCTTGAGGACATGGGGAGGGGGAAGGGTAAGCTGGGATGAAGTGAGAGCGACATGGACATATATACACTACTAAATGTAAAACAGAGAGCTAGTGGGAAGCAGCCACATAGCACAGGGAGATCCGCTCGGTGCTCTGTGACCACCTAGAGGGGTGGGATAGGGAGGGTGGGAGGGAGAAGCAAGAGTGAGGGGATATGAGGATACATGTATATATATGGCTGATTCACTTTGTTATAAAGCAAAAACTAACACACCACTGTAAAGTAACTATAATCCAATAAAGATGGTTAAAAAAAAAAAAAAAAGAATCACTGTCCATTACCCTTTTCTGCATACACTAACAGAATTACCTATGGTTGTTTTTCTGAGTTATTTGTAGCAGGCTGAGCTAATGAACTAAAAGTGAATTCGTGTTTAATATTGGTGTGAAATACATACAAGCATACTCTGCTTTTTTCTTTCCTGGCTCAAATGTAGCTGCATTTTTAAGCATTGGTGAAAATAAAACCTTCCTATATTAGAATAATGATTTGCTTTTCATTTATAATTGTTGAATGCGTTTGACATCAATGTTGGTTGATATTAATACTATAATCGTACATTAGCTGTTTTTGCCTGTGCATGAGTTATTGACATATTAACTCCTATTTGCTTTTCCCAACTGTTCTCAGATGCCAGTAAGCTTATGCTCACACATTTCAGAAATGCTCCATTCTACACACTCATGAAGGGGAACTCTGATGTAGTTAGGACAAATATAAATGTTTTAAAGTCTTGTTTCCTTTATTGTGTGAAATCTGAATCAGGTGCCTCAGCATCACCTGTGAACTTGTTAAAAATGCAGAATCTCGGGCTCTATCCTAGACCTCCTGAATCAGAATCTGTAGTTTAATAGGATACCAAAGCGATTTCTATACACAAGAAAATTCGAGAAGTCCAGATTTAAGTCATACTGAAATCAGACTACCTGTGTAAAAAAGTTTTATTTGACTGGTTGCTGGTATTAGATTTATTAACAGAACAACTTAAGTGAGCAAAGCTATATAAGCATACTGAGATGAGAGGAACGTCATCTCGCTTGACAATTTGCTATAAATGTTCCACTAAGTTTTCTCATTTGCCCTGTTGAGCTTGTAAATGCTATTTTCAGATGGTAATAGAGCTAATCTATTTGGCAGGGTAGAGGGTGAAGTGAAAGTAACTTTTCTCTCTGAATTTTCTGGAATGTGTTCTTTGATCACATATTTACTGCATGTGAAGTAGGAGACAGCTCAGGGCAGGTAAGGAGTATTAAGACTGGAGATATTCCCCAGAATTTATCTGAGATGGAAATTATCCACTTGAATAAAGGGACTCTTGAGCATCCAGGAGTTTTACATATTATATAAGTTATAAGGAATATATTAACAGCTATGGAGCTTTACTCTGGGCAAAATAATGGGCGGGATTGCTTGCTTGGAGGATGTCTAGAAAGGAGTAAGGAGCAGGGGCAAGGGCGGGAGAATACAAAGATGAGGGTTTATTTCCAGAGAATGAGTATCTATGAAGTTATAGAAGAATAAATAAGGCCAGTGTGGAGGAGAGAACTGAGCTTGGAACTCGCTAGGCTCAAAGAACCAAGTTGACAGCTACTGTTCCGCTCTAATCCTACCCTCAGTCTACACAGTTGAGGACTATGGTCATTATGAAAAGATGGGCCTACATGAAAGGATAGGTAATTAGTAGCAGGTAGTTTTATAAACTCCACGTCCTAAGTACCAAAGAAGAGAATTTCGTTATTGGAGACGTCCAACGAACCACCCTAAAATGGAAATATGGTTCGTGAGAAAGTGTTAAATATCTTCAGCTTTTGATATAGACTGGGGAACAGAATTGTAAAAATTTTTCTCTTTTCTGGAACTTGTTTGAAATATCATCACATGTTAATGTTACATATTTCCCCATAGATATCTGAATAATCATTTAAAATTAAAGGTCCTATAAGACTGTGAGAACTATCTGCACTGACTATTAAGTAAGCCACTTCCTTCTGCCCATCTCCCATTCCCTTCCCACCCCAGCCTGCCACCAGTACACATGTAGCATGTTTACAGAAGTATAAGGAGGTGTATCAGCTGAGTAACCAACTGAATGGGCAGTTGAGTCACTAGGATTCAGAAACTTCTTCCACAAATAATTTCTTGCTGACATGTGTTATTGGCTGCATTATTTATGTTATTACTGAATAACATAAGCTCTGGTTCCAGATGAAGATGGCAACACAGGAAGATCCTGAACTCACCTTCTCCCATACACACTTCAAATCTACAGCAACATAAGCAACAATTTTCTCTGAATAAACTAAAAACTAGCTGAGCCATTCCTACGCATAGAGCAAATGAGAGAAAAACCCACATCGAAGCAGGTAGGAGAGGCTGAGACCCAGTCTTGCCATTGGCAAGAAACATTCAGGAGGAAACTTAACCGGGAGCTTCTCCCTGAGGAGCAAAGAGTCTGAACCCCACGCTGGGCACCCTAACTTTTAATATGTGCACCTGAGACATGAGTCCCCAAAACATCTCGGTCTGAAAGCCAATAGATCTTGCATCCACGAGACCCACAAAGGTATAACAAACTGAGAAATGACTCAGTCAAAGGGCTCACACCCTCAGACTCACCTCCCCCAGGGCAGGTACAGAAGCAGCAGAACCAGAGGCACCCAGACTGTATACGAAAGAGGCTCATTTGCTAACCTTAAAATATCAGACTGAGGTGCAGGCATCTCATTTGACACACACATAGGCACCTGCTGGGATACTTTGTGGGGACAGAGGCTGGTGACACCATCTTCACACTCTTTTTCTGCTTTCTTCTAGCAGGCAGGTGCTACCTCCCCTGTCCCAACTTGGACACTGTGCTTATGCTCCCCTTATGCCTCACTCCAGCCAACAAATGCCAATTTCACACTCATGCTCTGCAGTGTGAAGGAGAGCAAGCATATCACAGAGGGGAGTTTTACACACATTTGGTGATCCAGTTTTTACATCTGGTGCCCTGGGTTTGGAGGGTGCTTCCCAGGGGATATCCCTTGATCACCTGGCTCTAGAGGCCAGAGGGCCTTGTGTTCCTGAGTCTCGTGGGACTCAGGGTACAAATGAACTTATCTACAAAAGAGAAAAAGAGTTACAGATGAAGAAAACAAACAACGGTTACCAGGAGTTAAGAGGGGTGGGGAGGGATAAATTGGGAGATTGGGATTACCATATAAACACTACTATATATAAAATAGATAACTAATAAGGACCTACTGTATAGCACAGGGAACTCTACTCAGTTCTCTGTACTGGCCTATTTGGGAAAAGAATCTAAAAAAGAGTGGCTATACGTAGTGTGTGTATAACTGATTCACTTTGCTGTACACCTGAAACTAACACAACATGGTAAATCAACTATACTCCAATAAAAATTTAAAACAAAACAAAGATATTTACCATTGATGAAAATGTGCTTAAGGTACTAAAACAGAAATCAGCAAACTTTTTCTGTAAAGGACCAGATAGGAAATATTGCAGGCTTTGCAGGTCATAGGGCCTGTGTAGCAGGTGCCCCTACTCAGCTCTGTCACTGCAGCACAAAGCAGTCGTAGACGATACCCAACAAATGGGTATGACTGTGTTCCAAGGAACATCAATGTACAAACAGAGGGTGGACTACAGTTGGCTCACGTGCTACAGTTTGTTGATCCCTGTAGCTGAAGGTGCTTAATCTTGGTATCATGAGTAATCATTCTGAGTGGCTTGGTTAACCTGAGAGTTTCCTATAACACTACAATTATACTAACTTATCACAGCTACTTGAAGTATATGTTATGCAAAATTGGAGCTACACTAAATAGATATTCTTCAACTGACTGAATTGCTTTGCCACACCAACAATGAACTCTGGACTTTGGGGCTTAGAGGCCCGTGTTACCATCTGATCGGGGCTGTTCTGCTTGATACGATCTGAATGATTAAATAAGGAGTATTAACCGTATCTTGAATTGTGAGGCCCTCCCTTCTAGCTCAAAACTCACTTGCTCTCTTCGCACGTATTCTTTACACTTGTTGGACGATAAAATCTTGATTTGCTTTTTTTAATGGGTAGACATTTGCAAACTCAGGTTTTTAATATTTTTAAAAATCCTTCTTTAATTGGGTTTTTATTACTTTTTTGTGACAATTGTTCTTGTTTCTATTGTGAATAAATTTAAAATTCCTATATCTCCTCTCTCTAAATGTGATGGATAGAAATTTGGTTCTGTGTCTGGGGTTTGAATTCCAGGCCCACCACTTACTGTGTGACCTTATGAAATAATTAAGCCCTCTGTGTCTTAGTTTCCTCATCTGTAAAATGAAGGTAATGATACCTCCATCATACAGTGGCTTTGAGGATTAAACAAGTTAATGCATATAAAGTTCTTTCCACAGTGAATAAAATAGTCAGCACCCAAATGTTAATTAAGACCTTGTAACTTTGGTAGATCATAGCATCTGTGAGTTGATTATCTCGTAACTCATACCTCTCCTCTGTCAAAATTAGTAGCCCTGGAAAGATTATTCAAATTAATCAATTTATGGAAAGAGCTGAAAGTTTATTATTACCAATTTGTACTGTTATATCCTGGATTTGAAGTTGCCCTACTTACAAGCTAATAAGTTAGCCTAAATTGTTCATGGATGTTGGCAAAAGACTTTATTACACTTCAGTAAAAAGCACGTGTCAGTTCCCCTGGACCTCAAGTCTCACAGGGGAGATGCAACAAGGCCAAAGGGATGCTGTGCACGTCGTGAGACTGTACTGCAGCTCAGGAAGACTGAGTACACCTCAGGGATCCACCACTTTGAGAGCAAGCAGTAAGCAAGGCCTCTTATGGTTTGGGGGCAGGAGTGAGACATTACATCATTCCTCCAGGTTTGCCACTGCATACCTAAGCCCAAGTAAAGGCTCATGTAACGAGCAGTTAGCGCCTTTCCTTCTTGGCATACCCAGCAAGACACGTAGGAAAACAAGAAGCCCCATGGCTAATACTTCTTTCATTTCTACACCAGGCCCAGCAGTGTGTGATAGGTGAATTTTTCTTTACTCTTTTTAGCTCTATGATAAAAAAAAATTTGGTAAACTTGGGTTTAACAACATTAAACTAACTTCTTCTGGGGAGGCTTTTCAGAGTGATTAATGTGCTGTAAATCTCCAAGAGGAAAACAATTTTTTTTAAGTTCTTTTTACTTGACTTATGGTTGACTTATAATGTTGTGTTAGTTTCATGTGCATAGCAAAGTGATTCACTTATACACATATATTATTTTTCAGATTCCAGGAGGTAAAATTTACTGTACAGTGTTTCCCAAAGTTTTATGACCATGGATTCCTTTTACTTAAGAATAATTACTTACGAATACAAAGTGCATTTTTCAAAAGTACTGTTGGACGTTGCTTGCTTCACACAATTTATTTCCTGGTTGTTTAAGAAAAATCACTATAATACCCTTAATCTGTGCAGGAATATAAAGCACCTCGGGCAGAAAGAGGTACATATAAAGTGCTCAGTATTTGAAATAGTTGCCTTCCCTCTGCTGTGGCTTTCACTGGCATGCTAACCTTAATCATCTGATCATGGTAGTAACTGCATTGTTTTATTAACTTTTTGTACCATATAACACATTCCTGGACTACACGGCTACCATTTTTAAGTGAATGCTAAACATTCCTTTAATTCCCTGCTGTAACTTTCTGAGATTCTCCTCTTACTCTTACATGTGGGATATCTTACTAATGATTATTCTTCCTTTACATTCAACACATCGTCACTCTGTGGCAAACTCTGTTCACCACTGTACAATATTTAGATTACTCTATCACGACATTCAGGAGACATCAATCGGTTAACGCCACGGCAATTTTGCTCATAAAAAGAAGTTAAGGAGTGTTATTAGCTGTGGCAGATACAGTGGTATCCCCAAATATTTTGTCCACTCCCCTGCATCTCTCAGACCCCTACAATGAGGAGCAGTTATGCAATAAATGCTGGCTGATTGTCCATGGATGGAAGCGCCACAGAATACTTCCTCAGAAGCATAGCAGAGCATTCAGGTTCTTATCAGCTGCTGCTACACGTGACCACGTACAGGTGAGATGGTGGGCTCCCATCAGCTTGACTTCCTGGGTGACCGTGTAGAGCACAGCCCCACCAGCTCTCAAATGTGAGGCATGTGTTATGAGAAAGAAATCAACTGTTGTTGTGTTAAGCCATGGAGATTTTGTTAAGTTATATTATCATGAAAACAAAACCAGTTTTGAATAATAAAAGATCCCCCAAAAGCTGGAACTTTTTAGGGTTCTCTTCGAAGCCACCAACAGCCTATATACTACCTGTTTGATAATATGGCAACCCTGAAGATCCTTGTATTTGAGAATTAAGATATCCTGTAGTAATGTTAACTAAACGGTATCCCTTAGAACACTAATTCTGGAATATAATAATACATATATGGGAAAATTTGGTCCTCTGGGGAAATATTTGGGAAATATGGCAAACTAAATAGCCCTCTTGGAGAGTCACTCAACATATAAGCATGCTATATGTTCCAAGACACCAATATTCCTTTAATCCAATTTTCTAAACATAAGAATGGGACACAGTTTTTTCCATTAAATATTTGGGGTGGTAACTTACAGAATTCCAATGTGGGAAAGCCAACATAAAGAAATGTGTAGTACTTCTTTTCAATAGGGCTGCTAAGTGATAGAGGGATTATGTATATTTTATATAGTTCAAGAGCTCCAGATAAATGGGTACAATATAGGGAAGATAAAGAAGATACATGTTAGCTCAAAAAAGCAGCCTCTTTGTTCCTAAGAAAGTGCTTGGATGGAAATAAATGAAGACAGCCTTCAACTTCAGCAGGCAGCCGTCAAGCTCCAAATGCAAATAGATTATTTGTGTGGGTCCCTAAAGTACCCGAACCTTAACTTCTCAGTCATGACAAAAATTTCCTGTTACATATAAAATTTTGAAGCAGATAAACAAAGGGAAGTACAAGAGGCACACATACACACAAACATACATGTGAGTGCACACATGTGCATATGTGAGTGTGTGTGTGTGAGTATATATGTGTATATACACATTTATGGTGCATATAGATAAGTACATAAAAATGACTTTTTTCCCCTCTCCTTAGAGAGTTGGGTCAGCTTTGCAAACAAGTCCAGTAAAAATTAGGTCTGCCAAGATCTTTAGGAGGACTTTGACATTTACATATTGATCTAGCCCTGCTCACATGAGAACTATCCACATATACAGAGGTGCTCTCAATTTGACCTATCTTTTACACACAGTTCCTACCACGGCTTCTATGAAACATCTGTGTAAGTTTATTTTATATCTTTGATGCAGTAGCTTTGCTTTCATCCTGTGCTTTCATTAATTAGACAACATGGCTTCAGTCTAAACTTTAATGACCGTGATATTCTACATCTTATCTTTAATGATGTCCTTGAAATTTTCTTTTAAAAGTGATATAAAAACCTCAGTTTTAATCTCTCAAACTTTCACTGGCATTGCTGTATACTGTTATGTCTTGTGCATTTAATATTCTCTTTTTAAACTATGTATGTGTATATTTATTTTTATTCTTTCATGTGAAGCCCCTCCTCACCATATAAAGCAGATAGAACCTGCCATTGGTTTAATACTTCTGTAAATGAACAAGGCAGCGATTGAAAAAATAGATGTTTGTTTATGTATATATATACACAAACACAAGCATGTGTGTTATGCATGTGCACAGATATGTGTGTGTAAATCTCCATGATTAGTTATCCCAAGGATTAAAGTGATAAGATGAATTTTACCTTATCATTTTGCACTGGTAACTAATGTTTTGAGGTACTTTACAGTGTATGTTTTACAGGTCTTTAGAATGAGTTTTGTTTCATTTAATCTCAAAATAATTATATTATTTGCCACATACAGAATATGTTCATTGTCATTCCTTGTTTGTTGAATTTAGATATAATTTTCTAACATAGGGTTATTTAAAATTGTTATTCTGTTTATACAAATGTCTTAAAAAGAATATGTAAAGTTAGGTATTGATCAAGAAATCTACCTGTTGCTGCATTAATCATAACCAAAACTCTAAAACTGGGTTTTGTGGGTAGATACTGTATTTATTAGGTGAGGAAGACTGTGTATCAAAAGAATCACAGCGTGTGTCTAGTGGAAAACAGAAGTGTGTGATCTGGCTTCCTATTCCAAGGAAAAGTGGAAGGAAG
Organism: Platanista minor; assembly: GCA_004363435.1. Taxonomy (NCBI): domain Eukaryota; kingdom Metazoa; phylum Chordata; class Mammalia; order Artiodactyla; family Platanistidae; genus Platanista; species Platanista minor. Next base: position 14,357 of record RJWK010032742.1, on the reverse strand, counting down.
GCTTATGGATAGAATAGGAAATTTGAGATACTCACTCATGAGTACAAAAATGTCATACAGGTCCTGGCATTCATTTGTGGTACAAGTATGTACTTTCGTAATCTGAAACTGTTTTAAAGTTTTGTAGTTCACATCCCAGGAAATTTTACCTCTGGCCAAGCCTTTCCTTGGGGGGGTTTCCTAGGGAACACAGCTCTACCCACACATCTGAATAATTACAGATTCTCTGGGAATGTTCTCTGATTTTCTGACCTATTTACTGGACATGCATCTTATAGCTCAGTCTCAGTTCCTACCACCAGGTTTCCAACATAGTGGAAAGGCATAACGCTCATAAGTTCATCCTAGAAACACTCCATAGATATGACAGCAAAAAAATAAACAGAAAAATTCTACTTCCTCTTTCAAAGATAGCCCACATGTAGATATACTCATGAGTTCTACAAATGAGAATAATCTATGAGATGACACAGCTAATCTCCCTATAGACTCAAGAAAGGTATGCAATTAGCACTATCTTAAAACATGTTTTCTTATTTTCTCTTCTTGACCTAAGTCCCAGTAATTAGTTTTCTTTCCTGTACCTGTGATTATTCTTTGTTTTCCAAATTTAAGTACTTTAAGCAAGCAATAAATTACTACAGATATCAATGTCTTATCTATTTCTTATGATGAAGAAATAACAATAAAGAATAAAATTTAATCTAATTAGTAGGTAAAATAGATTTTAATATGTAAGAAGCTACACTATTAAGAAAAACAGCATGCAAGGCAAAAATTTTATATGCTCTAAATAGCTGCATTTGAGAGAAGAGTGGGGACAAACAACACTGGTTTCCAAAGATAAATATAAGTGGAAAAGCTGTTAAGTAAAACATGCTGAGTAACCTGAACTTTTCTCTTATGTACTCAGTGCATGTCTTACATAAGGTGTTTGTCCCTCTTTTGCTTCAGGTGAATAAAATTACAGTTGACCCTTGAACAAAACAGGTCTGAACTTTGTGAGTCCACTTTTACACAGAATTTTTTCAATAAGTACTACAGTACTACCCAATCCACAATGTGTAGTTGGTTGGATCCACGGATGCAGAATCACAGATACGGAGGGCTTACTGTATAGTTAGTTATGTATGGTTCTTCCACTGTGCACAGTGTCCATGCCTGTAACCCCTCTGTGTTGTTCAAGGGTCAAATGTATTTGGAATTTTGTAGTATGAAGCATAAGGTTAAAGCACGATTATAATAGCAATACTTAATCATGCTGACAAGACACTGAAGCATAATTAACGGACTCACGGTCGCCCCCTTATCCACAGGTGTGGGGGGATACCTTCTAAGACCCTCAGCGTGTGCCTGAAGCCATGGATAGCAGGATAGCACCAAACCCTAAGTAGTCCCCCCCCTTATACATGATTTTGCTTTCTAATGTTCAGTTACCCTCAGTTGACCTTGTTTGACCATGGGTAAGTAAAACTATAGAAAGCAAAGCTGCTGATAAAGCAGAACTACAATCATGTGAAATATCTTGCCTGTTCTTACAGGAAAACGTGGAAATTTACATCAAGGTAATGAAAGTGAGTCAGGCATTTCAAAATTTGAAAAAGTAGGTAAAGTCAATCTTTTTCTGTTGAAAATATCAGTACATGTATGCAGGAATGTTAGAGTAACTCTTGTAACTTTGCCTATGTATCATCCAGACAGTGTTAGACTAAGAACTGTCTAACCATGCAATTCAACACAATAAATTATTGACACTTCTGTTTTCTGATGAGCTTGACTCAACAGCAGTGGGCTGTGTATACTATCTCACTTCAGTTTTAAGTTCAAAGCAGACAGAGGCTTGGCAGTACCCGGGTCTGCCCATAACTTGACACCTTTGGACTCAGGGTCCTTGCAAGTCATAATAATGAGTTTTAAGGTTTAAAGAGTGAAGCACTGAAGAATATGTTGCCCCCTGGGTTTTCTAATGTACTTTCTTGGGACTCTTTGCCCTTTGGGACCCTTCCCTATAGTCCATGGGGCTGCTTGAAGAAAGAATGATTCTGGGAAAGGTCAGGTAAATTCTCAACTTAGTGATGGCACAGAATCTGAAAAGTGGCAGATATACACACATATATCCATTTTAGAAACAGTAGTTCTGTAAATTTTAGAACAGTTTGGTACAGTCTCCCAAGACTGAACTAGGAAGAAATAGAAAATATGAACAGACCAAGCACTGAAATTGAAACTGTAATTTAAAAACTCCCAACAAACAAAAGTCCAGGACCTGATGGCTTCACAGGCAAATTCTGTCAAACATTTAGAGAAGAGCTAACATCCATCCTTCTGAAACTATTCCAAAAAATTGCAGAGTAAGGAAAACTCCCAAACTCATTCTATGAGGCCACCATCACCCTGATACCAAAACCATACAAAGATACCACAAAAAAAGAAAATTACAGGCCAATATCACTGATGAACATAGACGCAAAAATCCTCAACAAAATACTAGCAATACGAATCCAACAATACATTAAGTGAATTATACACCATGATCAAGTGGGATTTACCCCAGGGATGCAAGGATTTTTCAATATCCACAAATCAATCGGTGTGATATACCACATCAACAAATTTAAGAATAAAAACCATATGATCATCTCAATAGATGCAGAAAAAGCTTTTCACAAAATTCAGCACCCATTTATGATAAAAACTCTCCAGAAAGGGGGCATAGAGGGAACCTACCTCAATATAATGAAGGCCATATATGACAAACCCACAGTGAACGTCATACTTAATGGTGAAAAGCTGAAAGCATTTCCTCTATGATCAGGAACAAGACAAGGATGTCCACTCCTGCCACTTTTATTCGACATAGTTTTGGAAGTCCTAGCTACAGCAATCAGAAAAGAAAAAGAAATAAAAGGAATCCAAATTGGAAAAGAAGTTAAACTGTCACTGTTTGCAGGTGACATGGTACTATACATAGAAAATCCTAAAGATGCTACTGGAAAACTACTAAGCTCATCAATGAATTTGGTAAAGTTGCAGGTTACAAAATTAATACACAGAAATCTGTTGTGTTTCTATACATTAACAATGAAAGATCAGAAAGAGAAATTCAAGAAATAATCCCACCTACCATCGCATCAAAAAGAATAAAATAGCTATGAATAAACCTACCTAAGGAGGGCTTCCCTGGTGGCGCAGTGGTTGAGAGTCCGCCTGCTGACGCAGGGGACACGGGTTCGTGCCCCGGTCCGGGAGGATCCCACATGCCGCGGAGCGGCTGGGCCCGTGAGCCATGGCCACTGAGCCTGCGCGTCCGGAGCCTGTGCTCCGCAGCAGGAGAGGCCACAACAGTGAGAGGCCCGCGTACGGCAAAAAAAAAAAAAAAGAAATACAAAACACCTACCTAAGGAAACAAAAGACCTGTACTCAGAAAACTATAAGGTGCTGATGAAAGAAATCAAAGATGACACAAACAGATGGAAAGATATACCATGTTCCTGGATTGGATGAATCAATTTTATCAAAATGACTATACTACCCACAGCAATCTACAGATTCAGTTCAATCCCTATCAAATTATCAATGCCATTTTTCACAGAACCAGCACAAAAAAAATCTTAAAATTTGTATGGAGAAACAAAAAACCCTGAATAGCCACGGCAATCTTGAGAAAGAAAAAAGGAGCTGGAGGAATCAGGCTCCCTGACTTCAGACTCTACTACAAAGTATAGTTATCAAAACAGTATGGTACTGGCACAAAAATAGAAATATAGATCAATGGAACAGGATGGAAAGTCCAGAGGTAAACCCACACACCTATGGTCAATTAATCTATGACAAAGGAGGCAAGACTGTACAATGGAGAAAAGACAGTCTCTTCAATAAATGGTGCTGGAAAACTGGACAGCTACATGTAAAAAAATAAAATTATATCATTCTTTAACACCGTATAAAAAGAATAAATTCAAAATGGATTAAAGACCTAAATGTGAGACTGAACACTATAAAACTCCTAGAGGAAAACATAGGCAGAACACTCTCTGATGTCAATTGCAGCAATATCTTTTTCGATCCATCTCCCACAGTAATGGAAATAAGAACAAAAATAAACAAATGGTACCTAGTTAAACTCAAAAGCTTTTGCACAGCAAAGGAAACCATAAACAAAATGAACAGAACAATTTTTATTCCACCTGTCAGAACTGCAAAGGACATTGATATTGAATAATTTTTAGTGGTGCTTATACAGAAAATAAAATATCTTTCCGAAAGAGATGACTTTATCTTTGAGTTATATATTTTTTGTTATGTAAACAAAACTGGAATTTGACCCTGGGGATTTTCTGTCCCAACTTTTTAATGAGTTGGAACCATAGGTTTCTACAGAGACTCTCCTTCAGCTTCCTAAAGATGGGACAGGATAGTGTTAGCTGGGAGGTGGGAGATCAAGTTAGGAATTGGTGTCAGGGTTCCCACCACTGCTGTAATCATAGTCACTCTGCCTGGTCTTCCATGAAAGAAACTGAGTGAAAAATTTGTTCAGCTGCTTAAAATAAAAACTGCTTAAATCAAAAAATGCAGACCTCATCTTAGCATCTTATTTTACACATGAGGAAATTGAGGAAGAGAGTGATTAAGGGGCTTGCCCATGGTCACCTGTCAAGAGAGTGGCAAGACTTTGATTTAATCTCCAGGGACCACTTTCATGGAAGACAATTTCTCCATGGGTCGGGGAGGGGGGATGGTTTTGGGATGATTCAGTGGCATTACATTTATTGTGAACTTTATTTCTATTATTATCACATTGTAATATATAATGAAATAATTATACAACTAACCATAATGCAGAATCAGAGGGAACGCTGAGCTTGTTTTCACTTGCCATTCACTAATAGGGTTTTGATATGAGTCTGCAAGCAATTGATTTATTATGGTCTCTCTGCAGTCAAACCTCTCTGCCAATGATAATCTGTATTTGCAGCCACTCCCCAGTGCTAGCATCACCACCTTAGCTACACCTCAGATCATCAGGCATTAGATTCTCATAAAGAGCGTGCAATCTAGATCCCTCGCATGTGCAGTTCATGAACAGTAGGGTTCGTGCTCCTATGAGAATCTAATGCCGTCACTGATCTGACAGGAGGTGGAGCTCAGGCAGTAATACGAGTGATAGGGAGCGGCTGTAAATACAGATGAAGCTTCGCTTGCTTACCTGCCACTCACCTCCTGCTGTGAAGTCTAGTTCCTAACAGGCCTTGGACCAGTACTGGTCCATGGCCTGGCGGTTGGGGACCCCTTGTCTATTAAATGAGCAGTCAGTAAAATATTACTTAATCAGCTCGCCTGAATAAGATCACTTGTATATACTACAGAACAACTGGATGATAGTCTCTACTTAGCAATTACAATGATTATTTAAAAGATGATGTTCCACAAAAATTTTAAGGGGCTGTGCAATTATCCTTTGCAAAGGAGATTCTACTTGAGACTATCTAGTCATTACTATCAGGTTTAAGTAACTTGTTCCATTGCATTATGACAACCCTGGTCAAAGCCATAGGAGGTAGCGTGTTATTTTTCACCCTCCATCCCCAAGCAATTAATAAAAATCCTACCCTACTTGCTCAGGGACATATAAAATTCCATAGGAAAAGTAAATCACTTGTTTAGGCTTGTGATTTCTCCAATATAAATATTTTGTTTACATTGGAAAAATCATGTGACACTAATGATTATACAAGTTTCTTAGCCACCAAGACCTCAGTGTGAATCAGTTTGTTCATCCTGATTTACAGTGGAAGTATCCTAGGTATTAGGCATAGGTAAAGGGAAATCCTAAAGGATAAAAAATAAATAAATTTTAAAAACTAACTAACTAAATAAATAAATAAATTGCCATGAAAGGAGGAACCAAGATGGCAGAGTAGAAGGATGGGCTCTCACTCCCTCTTGTGAAAACACCAGAATCACAACTAGCTACTGAACAATCATCAAGAGGAAGACACTGGAACTCAGCGAAAAAGATACCCAACATCCAAAGACAAAGGAGAAGCCACAATGAGACGGTAGGAGGGGTGCAATCACAGTAAAATCAAATCCCTCAACTGCTAGGTGGGTGACTCACAGACTGGAGAACACTTGTACCAGAGAAGTCCACCCACTGGAGTGAAACTTCTGAGCCCCACGTCAAGCTTCCCAACCTGGGGGTCTGGCAACAGGAGGAGGAATTCCTAGAGAATCAGACTTTGAAGCCCAGTGGTAACTGATTGCAGGATTTTGACAGGACTGGGGGAAAGAGAGACTTCACTCCTGGAGGGCACACACAAAGTAGTGTGCACATAGGGACCCAGGGGAAGAAGCAGTGACCCCAGGGGAGACTGAACCAGACCTACCTGTTAGTGTTGGAGGGTCGCCTGCAGAGGCGGGGGGGTGCATGTGGCTCACCGTGGGGACAAGGACACTGGCAGCAGAAGTTCTGGGAAGTACTCCTTGGCGTGAGCCTTCCCAGAGTCTGTCATTAGACCCAACAAAGAGCCCAGACAGGCTCCAGTGTTGGGTTCCCTCAGGCCAAACAACCAATAGGGAGGGAACCCAGCCCCAGCCATCAACAGTCAAGGGGGTTAAAGTTTAACTGAGCTCTGCCCACCAGAGCAACAGTCAGCTCTACCCACCACCAGTCCCTCCCATCAGGAAACTTACACAAGCCTCTTAGATATCCTCATCCACCAGAGGGCAGATGGCAGAAGCAAGAACTATAATCCTGCAGCCTGTGGAACAAAAACCACGTTCACAGAAAGATAGACAAGATGAAAAGGCGGAGGGCTATGTACCAGATGAAGGAACAAGATAAAACCCCAGAAAAACAACGAAATGAAGTGGAGATAGGCAACCTTCCAGAAAAAGAATTCAGAATAATGATAGGGAAGATGATCCAGGACCTCAGAAAAAGAATGAAGGCAAAGATCGAGAAGATGCAAGAAATGTTTAACAAAGACCTAGAAGAATTAAAGAACAAACAAACAGAGATGTACAATACAATTACTGAAATGAAAACTACACTAGAAGGAATCAATAGCAGAATAACTGAGGCAGAAGAACGGATAAATGACATGGAAGACAGAATAGTAGAATTCACTGCTGCAGAAAAGAAAAAAGAGAAAAGAATGAAAAGAAATGACGAAAGCCTAAGAAACCTCTGGGGCAACATTAAACGCAACAATATATGCATTTTAGGGGTCCCAGAAGGAGAAGAGAGAGATAAAGGACCAGAGAAAATATTTGAAGAGATTATAGTCAAAAACTTCCCTAACATGGGAAAGGACGTAGCCACCCAAGTCCGGGAAGTGCAGAGAGTCCCAGGCAGGAGAAACCCAAGGAGAAACACGCTGAGACACACAGTAATCAAACTGGCAAAAGTTAAAGACAAAAATTATTGAAAGCAGCAAGGGAAAAAATGACAAATAACATACAAGGGAACTCCCATAAGGTTAACAGCTGATTTGTCAGCAGAAACTCTACAAGCCAGAAGGGAGTGGCATGATATACTTAAAGTGATGAAAGGGAAGTACCTATAGCCAAGAGTACTCTACCCGGCAAGGATCTCATTCAGATTTGATGGAGAAACCAAAAGCTTTACAGACAAGCAAAAGCTAAGAGAATTCAGCACCACGAAACCAGCTCTACAACAAATGCTAAAGAAATTTCTTTAGCATTTGGGAAACACAAGAGAAGAAAAGGACTTACAAAAACAAACCCAAAACAATTAAGAAAATGGTCACAGGAACATACATATCCATAATTACCTTAAACGTGAATGGATTAAATGCTCCAACCAAAAGACACAGGCTTGCTGAATGGATACAAAAACAAGACCCATATATATGCTGGCTACAAGAGGACCACTTCAGACCTAGGGACACATACAGACTGAAAGTGAGGGAATGGAAAAAGATATTCCATGCAAATGGAAATTAAAAGAAAGCTGGAGTAGCTATACTCATATCAGATAAAACAGAGTTTAAGGAATGTTACAACAGACAAGGAAGGACACTACATAATGATCAAGGGATCAATCCAAGAAGAAGATATAACAATTATAAATATATACACACCCAACATAGGAGCACCTCAATACATATGGCAACTGCTAACAGCTATAAAAGAGGAAATCAACAGTAACACAATAATAGTGGGGGACTTTAGCACCTCAGTTACACCACTGGACAGATCATCCAAAATGAAAATAAATGGGCTTCCCTGGTGGTGCAGTGGTTGAGAGTCCACCTGACAATGCAGGGGACACGGGTTCGTGCCCCAGTTCGGGAAGATCCCACATGCCGCAGAGCGGCTAGGCACATGAGCCATGGCTGCTGAGCCTGTGCACCCAGAGCCTGTGTTCCACAATGGGAGAGGCCACAATGGTGAGAGGCCCCCATACCACAAAAAAAAAAAAAAAAAAATTAAAATAAATAAATAAATAAATAAATAAGGAAACAGAAGATTTAAATGACACAATAGACCAGATAGATATAATTGCTATTTATAGAACACTACATCCAAAAACATCAGAGTACGCTTCCTTCTCAAGTGGGCATGGAACATTCTCAAGGATAGATCATATCTTGTGTCACAAATCAAGCCCCAGTAAATATAAGAAAACAGAAATCATACCAAGCATCTTTTCTGACCACAACGCTATGAGATTTAAAATCAATTACAGGGAAAAACAGGTAAAAAAAAAAACACATGGAAGCTAAACAGTACATTACTAAATAACCAAGAGATCACTGAAGAAATCAAAAAGGAAATCAAAAATACCTAGAGACAAACGACAATGAAAACACGATGATCCAAAACCTATGGGATGCAGCAAAAGCAGTTCTAAGAGGGAACTTTATAGCTATACAAGCCTACCTCAAGAAACAAGAAATATCTCAAATAAAAAAATCTAATCTTACACCTCAAGGAAGTAGAGAAAGAAGAACAAACAAAACCCAAAGTTAGCCAGAAGACAAGAAATCATAAATATCAGAGTAGAAATAAATGAAATAGAAACAAAGAAAACAATAGCAAAGATCAATAAAACTAAAACCTCGTTCATTGAGAAGATAAACAAACTTGATAAACCATTAGCCAGACTCATTAAGAAAGAGGGAGAGGACTCAAATCAATAAAATTAGAAATGAAAAAGGAGAAGTTACAACAGACACCACAGAAATACAAAGCATCCTAAGAGACTACTACAAGCAACTATATGCCAATAAAATGGACAGCCTGGAAGAAATGGACAAATTCTTAGAAAGGCATAACCTTCCAAGACTGAACCAGGAAGAAATAGAAAATATGAACAGACCAATCACAAGTAATGAAATTGAAACTGTGATTAAAAATCTTCCAACAGGGCTTCCCTGGTGGCGCAGTGGTTGAGAGTCCGCCTGCCAATGCAGGGGACACGGGTTTGTGCCCCGGTCCGGAAAGATCCCACATGCTGCAGAATGGCTGGGCCCATGAGCCATGGCCGATAAGCCTGTGTGTCCGGAACCTGTGCTCTGCAACAGGAGAGGCCACAACAGTGAGAGGCCCGCGTACCGCAAAAAAAAAAAAAAAAAATCTTCCAACAATCAAAAGTCCAGGACCAGGTGGCTTCACAGGTGAATTCTATCAAACATTTAGAGAAGAGCTAACACCCATCCTTCTCAAACTCTTCCAAAAAATTGCAGAGGAAGGAACACTCCCAAACTCATTCTATGAGGCCACCACTGCCCTGATACCCAAACCAGACAAAGATACTACACAAAAAGCAAATTATAGACCAATATCACTGATGAATATAGATGCAAAAATCCTCAACAAAGTACTAGCATCAGAATCCAACAACACATTAAAAGGATCATACACCATGATCAAGTGGGATTTATCCCAGGGATGCAAGGATTCTTCAATATATGAAAATCAATAAATCTGATACACCGTATTAACAAATTGAAAAATGAAAACCATATGATCATCTCAATAGATGCAGAAAAAGCTTTTGACAAAATTCAACACACATTTATGATAAAAACTCTCCAGAAAGTGGGTAGAGAGGGAACCTACCTCAACATAGTAAAGGCCATATATGACAAACCCACAACAAACATCATTCTCAATGGTGAAAAACTGAAAGCATTTCCTCTAAGATCAGGAGCAAGACAAGGATGTCCACTCTCACCACTATTATTCAACATAGTTTTGGAATTCCTGGCCACAGCAATCAGAGGAGAAAAAGAAATAAAAGGAATACAAATTGGAAAAGAAGAAGTAAGACTGTCACTGTTTGCAGATGACATGATACTATAATTAGAGAATCCTATCAATGCCACCAGAAAACTATTAGAGCTAATCAATGAATTTGGTAAAGTTGCAGGATACAAAATTAATGCACAGAAATCTCTTGCATTCCTATACACTAATGATGAAAAATCTGAAAGAGAAATTAAGGAAACACTCCCATTTAGCATTGCAACAAAAAGAATAAAATACCTAGGAATAAACCTACCTGGGGAGACAAAAGACCTGAATGCAGAACACTATAAGACACTGATGAAAGAAATTAAATATGATACTAACAAGTGGAGCGATATACCATGTTCTTGGATTGGAAGAATTGATATTGTGAAAATGACTCTACTACCCAAAGCAATCTACAGATTCAATGCAATCCCTATCAAATTACCAGTGGCATTTTTTATGCAACTAGAACAAAGAATCTTAATATTTGTATGGAGACAGAAAAGACCCCAAATAGCCAAAGCAGTCTTGAGGGAAATAAACAGAGCTGGAGGAATCAGATTCTCTGACTTCAGACTATACTACAAAGCTACAGTAATCAAGACAATACGGTACTGGCACAAAAACAGAAACTTATATCAATGGAACAAGATAGAAAGCCCAGAGATAAACCCACGCACCTATGGTCAACTAATCTATGACAAAGAAGGCAAAGATATACAATGGAGAAAAGACAGTCTCTTCAATAAGTGGTGCTGGGAAAACTGCACAGGTACATAGAAAAGAATGAAATTAGAACACTCCCTAACACCATACACAAAAATAAACTCAAAATGGTTCAAGACCTAAATGTAAGACTGGACACTATAAATCTCTTAGAGGAAAACATAGGAAGAACACTGTTTGACATAAATCACAGCAAGATCTTTTTGATCCACCTCCTAGAGTACTGGAAGTAAAAACGAAAGTAAACAAATGGGACCTAATGAAACTTCAAAGTTTTCGCACAGCAAAGGAAACCATAAACAAGATGAAGAGACAACCCTCAGAATGGGAGAAAATATTTGCAAACGAAGCAACTGACTGACAAAGGATTAATCTCCAAAATATATAAACAGCTCATGCAGCTCAATATTAAAGAAACAAACGACCCAATCGAAAAATGGGCAGAAGACCTAAATAGACATTTCTCCAAAGAAGACATACAGATGGCCAAGAAGCACATGAAAAGCTGATCAACATTACTAATAATTAGAGAAATGCAAATCAAGACTACAATGAGCTATCACCTCACACCAGTTAGAATGGGCATCATCAGAAAATCTACAAACAACAAATGCTGGAGAGGGTTTGGAGAAAAGGGAACCCTCTTGCACTGTTGGTGGGAATGTAAATTGATACAGCCGCTATGGAGAACAGTATGGAGGTTCTTTAAAAAACTAAAAATAGAATTACCATATGATCCAGCAATCCCACTACTGGGCATATACCCAGAGAAAACCATAATTCAAAAAGACACATGCACCCCAATGTTCACTGCAGCACTACTTACAATAGCCAGGTCATGGAAGCAACCTAAATGCCCATCGACAGATGAATGGATAAAGAAGTAGTGGTACATATATACAATGAAATATTACTCAGCCATAAGAAGGAACAAAATTGAGTCATTTGTTGAGACGTGGTTGGATCTAGAGACTGTCATACAGAGCAAGTCAGAAAGAGAAAAACAAATATCATATATTAATGCATGTATGTGGAACCTAGAAAAATCGTACAGATGAACTGGTTTGCAGGGCAGAAGTTGAGACACAGATATAGAGAACAAACGTACGGACACCAAGGGGGAAAAACCCTGGGGGGGTGGGGATGGTGGTGTGCTGAATTGGGCGATTGGGATTGACATGTATACACTGATATGTATAAAATTGATGACTAATAAGAACCTGCTGTATAAAAAACAAAAATTTGCCATGAAAAATGGTTATAATTTTGTTATACATTTGGGGGAAAACCTAACTTTCCTTATTTTCTTAATGAATTAATTAATATCAAGACTTTAAAAGAATTAAATGGTTCCTCAAGTGGAGAGAAATACTAACAAAATCATCAGAGAGGTATTTCTACCACCACAAAGCTAGGGAGGGAAAAACTGAGACCATAACAAAGTTTAATTTTTATTATCATAGCCACGAGGATGACAAAAATATTGTTTGTGTGTCTTTTCTGTCTGTAGCCTCCATTCTGTTGGCATTTTTGTTTTCCTTTGCCAGGGGCATTTTGAAGCAGGGAATAATTTTTTATAAGTACAAAGCACATTCCATTTATCAATGTCAGGTCAACCCCATTTTAAAAAATGCTGTTGCAAACAAAATATCTCAAAAGAACAGGTTTTCGAATCCTAGAATAGAAAATTCTTACTAACTGTGTTACAAAAGGATCTACCAATTCCACTAAGTTTTCTTTCAATCTTTATGAAAGAAGCATATATTATATGAAGATACCAAAGATAAAACTGACTAGGTGAAATACACACTGACACAATCTACATATTTTAACAGAATTGGCATGAGTCAGCTGTCCATGACAAAATGAACAATATTGCACTTGAGTAGGTTAAAAAATTCATTTGAGACTAGTAAGAAACCGATGCTCTGACAGAAACTAGGTATCCTCTACCTTACATATTTTCTTCAAATCTTTTTTACTTCCCAACTATCGAAAAGTCAGTTATTAAAAATTAAATGGAAAATACTCTTCTTTAAAGTATTTCAATGTTTTCAACATTGTGTATAAGAAGGAATTCAGGCATGAACTCAATATTCCTGACAGTGGAATTTTCTTTTAATGGTGCTTATAATTTTGATGATATTAGAGACTATTGTAGTATTATTTTTCCAACTTACTCATGCTTTTCTGTTTTAACAGATAGCTTATAAGTGATTAGAAAAATTGAATTCTCCACAGACTCATCAGATCACTTCCTGTAAGATCCCTATCTTTCTATTTGTGAAAAAGGAATAGTAAAGAAAACATCTGTCACTGTACTTGCTTAGCACTTGGATGGAAAAGACATCAGTCCACCTACATTCAGTTTGCAGGAGAACTCCAGGTAGCATGCAGACAGATGGTTGTGTTTGAGTGGAGAAGCCAGATAGAGGATAAAGATGCCCGTAAGTGTCCCAGGCTGTTGGAAGGTAGGCAGGGGGTAACAGTACAGTAAGCATGTTCTCCTTAGTTAATATTTCAATGTGTTAATCATCCATAGAAAGAAAATTTAAAAGAGGAGAATTTTAAAGAGATGCTCTGTGTGACAATATTTATTACTTCTACCACTGGTAGGTAGTTCAAATCAAGAATGGACAAGACCTAGAAAGTTTTGTATATAAAAAAAGTATCTGTTTAATTATAACTGGCAAAATGATCTGTTTCAGTTGCATGTTTTCTTTGATCTTTTTCTACTGGTATTTAAGTTTCTGCTTTATGATCTCCTTCCAATGATAGAACCAGACCTCTTGGCAGCCACCTTCATCAGACCTGGGAGTTTGGAAGAAGCACGTGCTGAACCATAGCTGTCCCCCTGAACAAGAAAAATGGGCTGCGATCGAAACTGCAGGCTCATCGCCGGTGCTGTAATTGGTGCACTCATGGCTGTGTTTGGAGGTATTCTAATGCCAGTTGGAGACATGCTTATTGAGAAGACAGTTAAAAAGGTACAAGTATTATCAAGAATATTTCTTGTCATCCTGATTCATTCTATCTTCCATCCCTTTTTGGCTTAGGGTGCCTGTTTTATATTTCATTGTAACTGGCAATTTTGTGTCTTTGACACAAAGGTGATAATGAACAATTGAAACTCTACACGATAGAGAAATGGTCAAAACATGATGTATATTCTATATAAATGCACTGTCATCTCAAGTATAAATATCCAAATTTTGATAAAAAACTACATTAGGTGTGCAGATTAATAGAAATAATTGCTTTTAATTATGTCCAAAGAGTATGTTGATATTTTTTTATATACATATATACCATTTTTTATTGAAAGAAATATTCTTTAAATTCTGGAGTACTGGGCCTCCTCGGTGGCG
>RJWK010032741.1:0-23509 GCA_004363435.1 Platanista minor | reverse complement strand
TTTTTTTTTCCCCAAAGGTAATCCATCTTGATTATAGAAACATTGACTCTGATTTTGTAAAATTCGCCTTCTGTCAATAATGCTAAATCTGAAGTACATTTTTAACTTCTCAGAGTGCCACTAATTCACATGTGTATAGCTGTGAACCTTCATGGGAAGAGCATGTATTGTAGTCTTTGGACTGCTAAGAATAGTCCTGTTTTCAAGTCAGAGAACAGTGTTTGAAGCTGCCCAGCTGATGTCATCTCTGTTGAGCTATTCATGAGAAATATGTCTTCATTTAGATTTGAGAACTGATTACTGAAAACAAAAGTTATAGGTCTACTGTTATTAGTCTCCTTCTTTTAAATTGAACTTTATTTTTTAATACTCGATATTTAGGTGAAGATCTGTTGTAAACCTGAAAGGAAATAATCCATAATCGTTTTATTATCCTCTAATAGACCTTTCAAGAGCTTTATAAAATACTCTAACCAGTGCTTCTCAAACTGTAACATGCAAATGCATTGCCCAGGGATCTTGTTAGAATGCAGTTTCTGGTTTAGAAGGTCTGGTCTGGGCCTCAAGATTCTGCATTTGTAACAAGGTCCCAGATGATGCCCAAACTACCCATCCAGAAGAACCATACTTTGAGGAGTGAGGCTCTTACCATCTTAATATTCAAGAAAGAAATTCAAATTCAGAATTTGAATTTACAAACATTGTTTACTAAATAAACCAAAACTCAAACGGTCGTGAGAAATAGCCTCTGTCCTCCAGCTCCATAGCAGTCTGACTTTCTTGGAGTTTCTTTGGGCTTGACCTTGACTCCTTTTTTGGTTGATGTTAGTGCATGTGGGGAAACTCACCAGCTTCCACCTCCTTGCTTCTTTGTGAGCTGAGTCAGTCATCTCTTACTGGTGTGATGTGGGTGGGTCATGGCTTGAACTAGTCCATGTGTCCTGCTTGAAGGATCTGCAGTCAGTTTTCTAGAAAACATTTTCTCAGTCTCAGTTGTTAAGAGAGCACTATGAGGTGGGGCAGGGGGCAGAGAGAAAGATGTGGAGCCCTTAGGATTGAAGATCAGCTTGGTCCTCCCCGTGTGCATTTGTCTGAAAAAATGCAGGCAAGGTTTGCCTCTCTCCCACCCCGACTCTGCCTACTCCAAGCCTTGGCCATGTCCAGAATGGACTCCGGATGGCAGTTGCGGATGCTCAGAGCACAAAGAGTTTCTTGTTTGTGCAGGGGTCTATCAGTGTTTAAATAGAACGGACGGAAGCGCAGGCACACCATATCAGCAGCTTATCGGGGCCCCCGGTTTTCCATGTACATTTGCTGGTCTCTTGAGTTTACCCAGCTCCATTAGCACCGAGTTAAAAATTGCAAGGCCAGGCTGTACTGCACCCGAGATAGGGCAGGGAGAACAAGCCGGTTACTGAGTGTGGTGGTGGTGCCGGGGGCGGTCCTTGAGATCTTATTTGCATTCTGCCCATGTAGAGAGTAAAGCTGTGGTAGCCTGTGTGTTTAGAGGCAGCCTGAGAGAACCAAAATCTAGTTTAGGAATGCATCCAGGAGATGGGATGATGCCCGGCCTCCCTGGGGCAGTAGTGGAGATACCTCTTGTGATGCTGGCTCTCCTTCTTAGCTTACCAGGTCTGCAGTCAGCTCAGGAAGTGGTTAAAGGAGGTGGCAACTGTGAACACCTTAAAATTGTATGCAATTTTGGCATTTGCAGGCATGTCTGCATGCATATTTCTCTGGGAGCAGATCCATGACCCAAAAGGCTAAATGTTCCCGTACTATTTGGGTTGCATCTTCCTGGAAGGAACTCTTTAGGACAGATAGATGAGTAGCCTGCTGTAGAAATGAATCCTTTCCCTCTATGAGCCTCACTCCTACTTTCGAAGCACTTGCTGTATGCCAGGTGCTGTGCTAAAGACTTTATAAATGTTACCTCATTTATGCTCAGAACAATCTAATGAGATAGGAATTTTCATTTCTATTTCACAGATGAAGAAACTGAAGCTTAAAGAGTTGGAATTTGTCCAAGGTCACAGAGCTAACTGAACGATAGAGCTAGCATCTGAACCTGGGCTTTCTGATTCCATAGTCCTTAGCACCGTGGAAGGCTGTCTCTACTAGTTTAATATACTTGTCTAGCCTTTGCATATACATTGGTTAATTTGTTTAACTGGCACAGAGTTGTCCCAAACTTTGGTCATCTAAAAATTGGCTTCATGGATTTTGTCCTATTTCTATATCACCTATATTATTAAATTACTACTTAGTTTAAAATTTTTATTATTATTCAATTTGTTATTACTTAGCCTCATCCTAAACAACATCCATGAAATAACCACTGATGTGCTAATTTCATTTTTCTCAAATTCACACTAAAATAAATACATATCCATTAAAATGAGAAATGTTTTGCCACACCTAACATCATTTAAGGTACCCTCAAGGTATGAGTACTGCACTTGGAACAATCCTGATGTAAGATGTAAAGGCTGTCTCTATTGCTTCAGAGCTGTGGGTGAACTAAAATAGTCTTTACACTCCTACCCCGGGCAGCCTTTCCCACCCAGGCCCGCCTCATGGAGCACGGTGCTGGGAGCCTCAGAGAGCAGGCTGGGTTGACTCCAGGGAAGAAGCTCTTCTGTGTCTTTCAGGGCCTGTTTTCATTGCACTAATGAGGCAGCAGTGCCAAGAAAAAGCATTACTTAGCTTGCCTTGAGGGGGTTTCAGGATTCCAGAGCCAGGGGCAAGAATCTGTACTCAATGCTGTGTGCTCCTCCTGAAAGGGAACTGTTGGGATCCTGGGGATTATGGAAGAAACAGCCTCGCCAGGGGCAGAATTTGGGTGGTTAAGGGGTCCCAGCCTCAGATGAAGGATGAAAGAGGCCTCTAACTAAACCCCATTTGTTCTCGTTTCCGTTCTAACCAAATGTTCCTCCCCAAATTCCATCCCCTCTGGGCCGTAAATTAAAGGGAAATTTGGAGTCCTATTGTCTGAAGTTGTGTGTGCATTTGACCTACAATGCTGTGTCTTTAATATAAGCAGCTAAAGAACAATTCCTCATTTCCTGACTTCGCTGTTATGCCAAAAACGTGCTAAGACCCTCAGTGACCGAGCATCCTCATTCTCTCCCCCAGTAAAGTCTCAATTTACGTGTTAAACTTCCCGGTCTTGGACCTTTAGCAACTTTGTCACTTGGCAATCCCTTCAACGGGCAAGTAAGACACAGGAGGGCCTGTGGGGTGGATTCCAGGAATCTGTCTTCTTTCCCCGGCCTGGAGAAATCACAGTGGGAAAGCTTCTTTTTGAGGACCAGCTGGTTCTGATCTCTCTGACTACACCCACCTGTAGCGGAAGTGACGTTGGTCTGCCCCACCGCTGATCTGGTACCCTGATCATTCCAGTCAAAGATTGACTCACGGTGAGTCAGGCTGTTAATATTGCAGTACCACGATGTGAAAACAAATCTGCAAAAAAAGGAAGAAAGAAAGAAAAGTCTGCTCTTGGATTGGATTGCGCTGGGCATTTCACATTCTGACTGTCCTCATCCTTGTAGTTGAGCAGTAGCTGAATCGGGCTGCTCGTCTGGAAGCTGCAGTCGTTCTGGTCCCGCAAACAAAATTCCAGCTCTCTGGGGGTGCAGTTCCTCTACTGTCTGTACCGCAGAATGGCATGGCCTGACCAAGGATTCCCAGGTATGGGGCTGTTTAAAATGCCTCTCGCCAGCCTCCCTCTTCACATCCCATCTTCCACCGCCGCCCTCCTCCCCCCAGGAGCCAGTGGCTGGAGTTGACACAACACCAGGCGCACATGGAGCACTGCCAGTCGCAGGAGATTCCGAGGGAGATAAAAAGCACATCTTTGACCACTTCTTTACCAAACAGACCCGAGATGTGTAATTAAAGGCCCCGGGACTGTGCTGGAAATAGGTTTAAACTTGAGGTAATCCCTTCTGGCACTTCCTCTTCCTAATAACCATCAACAAAAATCACACAAATCCACCTGGCTCCAGCCAGTAAGTCTGTAACCAGCAAAGGTCACGGGAAGAGCGATAAGAGAAGAAAGCGGCCACAAACAGCGTTACTGGAAACACATGTCGGGACGTGTTAGAAAGTGACTCCTGCCAGCACCATCCTGGCCCTGAGATGGGCCGGCTCTGCTGTCGAGAAACTCATTCTCTGCCCCCTGGAAGGAATGTCGGTGACACGCACGCACGGGAGGGGAAGGCGCGTTTGGGGAGCTCCTCCCAGCCTTCGTCTCTTCTCTCTGTAAGATGTGACTCAGCCACAGAGACTAGAGGTGAGGCGATTCTTCATGGTTTTTTGAAGTTAATTTCCTCCTCTTTCCAGAAGTAATGCGTGACCGTTATTGAAAATACTATTGATAAGCAAGAGGAGGAAGAAAATGATTTCCCCCGATTCCGCCGTGCGGTGATTGCAGTATGTTTTTGGTGCTTGTGCATGTATCTCGGTGTGAACTGTATAAACACATAGGCGTGGGAAAGGTTTCTGAAAAACTTTCAAGCTGCATGACACTGTGCAAACTCTTTTTAGCCTGCCTTTTGTTTCATTCTATCCTGAGCATCTCCTTTCATTGCCTGCATCTCATCATTTTAAGTGTGGGTCGTATTCCATCACCTGACTGTACCCTAATTCACTTCAATAATCTCTTGTTATTGAATGTTTAGGTTGCGTCCCAATTGCCGTCCCTCTTCTCCCCCCCCACCCCACCCCCGCCCCCAAGCTATGTCGTGGAAACATCCTGACTACTGGGATTTGGGCTGAAAGGGCAAAAGCGTTGGCTGGTTTGAGTCCTCCCAGGTGAGCTCAGCATCCTCCACCTCCGCTTTGGAGGGAAGGAAACTTTGGTTTCTCAGAGAGAGTTGGACCCTCACTGCGTGGACCATGTTGGAGGCACCTTGAGGACAACACAGAGCAACCTTGCAGGAGGGGGATGAGGGCCAGCCAGGCCCTCCTGCGTGCAAGGAGACATTGGCTGTGGAGGCCCTGTGGGGGCGGGGTGGGGGGTTGCTGAGGGCAGTGAAATGGAGAGCTTTGAGAGCTTGAAAGAACAGGAGGAGTCTTCCTTCCCTTCCTAGGTGCCTGTGCTCCTCTGGGTCCATGCCAGACCGAGGGTCGTGATGCTAAAACATACTTGGGCCACCGGGGAACTTGGCCCCCAAGGTTATGCAGACTGCTTGCCTATTTGTTGCCCCCATGTGTTTTCTATCTGTGAGGTCGGCAGCAGGGGATTCCAGTTAGGGAAAACTGCCAAGTCAGGACAAGCAGAACAAAACGAGCGGTGAGCACGTACAGAGCACCTACTGTGTGTTGGGCTGGGGCCTGTTAGCTTCTCCGTTTTCCAGGAGAGGAACTTGAGGTGGAGAAATGTTGAGTTGCTTGCCCAAAGCCAGAGAGCTGAGAAGGTGGAGCTGGGGTTCCAGTCCAGGTCAGACTCCAGAACCTGCCCCAAACCATCCTGCCACGCTGCCTCATTAGGAAGCATTTACAAACGCTTTCTAGCTGGGAAGGTTTGGAGATATAACTTAATTATAGTTAACAGGGCCACTGTTCGGTGGTATTTAGGCAACTAGCTTTGCACAAAAAGCTGGGGTTGGAGGCGGGGAGGGCGGGTCCTGGAAGTATCCTCGTCAGAATAGTTTTATATGAACTTGTCATATAAACAACAGGAAGTAGGACTAACGTGGCTTCCCTGAGTGTTGGCATCTTGGGCGAGGATGCAACTTCAAGTGTTTACTATTTTGAACTGAATTTTTTAGTTCAAATATCTCTGAGTATAAATACGTAACCTCAGAATTGTGCCATCTCAAATTTGAGTACACATTCCAAAAAAGTTGGAATATGGCTTTAAAAACAAGCAAGGACAGAATTCCAGGTTTGTGCTTGTCCGCATTTTCTCCTGCCTTCAGATCTGGCCTGTGACACTAATAATTTTGACCTGCTTGACCAAAGTGAAAAAAAAAGGCTTTGGAAGGCAAGAATGTGCTTGGCAGTACGTGTATGTTGCAGCATTTAAACACTGTGTCAGTGAATAGCATACGGTGAGGAAAACTGGAGTCATTACAGCCACGTGGGAGCCTGCAGACCGTGTGTTTTCAGTGCCATCCCCGGGAAGGAGGGAGGAAAATGTGGCACCAAATGAAATGCCAGCCCACAGGGGCATGGACGTTGTGGGGAGGGAGATCTCCTTGGGAGAAGCTGCTGTTGCTAAGGTTTTTGTTTGCCCACCCACCCCCTCTGTCAGAAAGACAGTGGCACCAGGTCTGGGAGGGGTTATTTGCCTACCTAGGGACTCTTGGGGGAACCCACGTCCTTGGGGCCTGAGCACCTGGAAGCTGTGGCCTGGCTGTGTGTCACGCTCTCATCCCGCTGGAGCCCAGAGGACTTGCTGAGGGTGGGGGGCAGGCCTGACCCCGGAAATGGTCTTAGCGGCATCGCTCTGCACACATGCAAATGCATTGCACACATGCAAATGCATTGCACACAACCAAAGCCTTTATCCTGATGTGGGTCGGGGTGGGGACTTCTACTGCTACCTCTGCCACCTTGCCCAGGTCTCAGGGCTGGACTGGAGGCAGCCGATCCCATCTGCCTGGTGAGTCCCTGTCACCCATGGAGAAAATGGGATGGCCTAGCAGCCAGGGGCTGGGGAAAATGGGGGCCAGCACTGACAAGGTACCCATCAACCTAAGGACAGAACAATCAGGTGGGGCTCAGGGCCTGGAGGTGGCCTTTGGTCAGAGCAGATTCCCAAAGGGCCCTTAGCATCTGTGTGGAGCTCTGGCAGAAGTGACAGCACATTCTCCAGCAGCTGGGGAGGAAGTCAAGGGAACCCAGGCCCCTTGGAGGGATTCTGGAATGACTGGGGTGCGGGAAGGGCAGATAAGGAGGGGGAATTCGGGCCATCTCTGCGCACTTTGTCACACTTTCCCACCACGTTCAGCATTGCCCGCACCCTCCCTGTGCCGGGCAGCACTGCAGGTATTAAGTGCATAAAGATAAGACAAGATCCTGAGCTTAAGGAGTCCATAGCCATAAACTGCAGAGGCAGAGAACCCTCTCTAAATACATCCTCACACACATGGCAGCAAGAGGAAACAAGTGCGAAAGGTGCTGCTGGGGGAGGTACCACACAATCCGCTTTGTTACTCCTAGTTACATCGCATTTCTCAGTGTTGTCTCCACAAACGGATCGGAAGTGCCTTTAGGCTAGAGGCCAGGTTTCTGCCGTGACTCCTGCGTGAGCCTCACCCAGTTTAGAGTTCCTGGTAAATGGGGGTCAGTGTTTCCAAACTGACGGACCAACCTTGAACCCTGTGGCAGGAGTGGGGGTGGGGCTGATGTATTGGGCCGGCCAAAAAGTTCATCAGGGTGTTTCCGCAAGATGGAACAGAAAAGGCCGAACACAGTTTCTGGCCAGCCCTGTGTTTGGAGGTGACAGCCCCGCAGTCTCTGTAGCGGAGGAGACAGATTAGCTTCCACGGCCTGTTAACTCAGGCTCTGCTTTCTGAAAAATCCATCGCACATCAGCTGAGCTGCTTTGGGCAAGTTACTTAACCTCTCTGAGGCTGTTTTCCTCACTCTCAGTGGAGGATGATGCTGACCTCACATGACCTGAAGGGCTGGCTGCCTTAGTTTTGCGCCCGGCTGTGTTGGGCACTCTAGGCGAGGCTCAGTTTCTCAGGCCTCCAGCTCTGAGTCTCTTTCATCAGGCGTTGTCTCTTTCTAGGATCTACCTCCTCCCTTCTGCTCTGAGCCAGATTCTCTGCAGGTCCAGAAAGGGATTCATCCTAGAGGTTTGCTTTTAACGAAAAAAGGAGAGTTTAAAAAAAAAAACAATGCTTCGACCTCCTTCCTATTGGCTTTTTGGAAGACATAGGGTCTAACTAGGAGTAAAGACCGAGGGACAGCATGTGACCAGAGGAGAGTTAGTCTTTATTATGAAAAGTAGAAAGAATAACAGTGGTGTAATGAACACCCACCACCTATATTTTTTTATTGTGATAAAGCATACATAACATAAAATTTGCCACTGAACCATTTTTAAGAGTAAAGTTCGGCGGCATGAAGTACACTCAGTGTTGTGTAACCATTGCCACCCTCCCATCTCCAGAACTTTTCCGTCATCCCGTACTGTAACCCCGTATCCATTAAACAACCACTCCCAACCACCCCCCACCCCCACCACCACCACTATTCTCCTTTGTCTCTATGAAGTCAGCTCTACTAGGTACCTTGTAAGTTCACCACCTAAATTTAACAACCGTTAATATTTGGGTCTATTTGTCATATCTTTTTTTCACTGATGTATTTTAATGTATATTACAAACATCACGACATTTCCCTAAATATTTCCCTATACGTCTCTAGGAAGTAAGAATATATTCCTAAGTTACCTTAGGACCGTGTATCACAACTTATAAAATTTGCATTCATTCTTTAATACCAAATCAATGTTCAAATTCCCCGAGTTGTTCTAAGAGTATCTCTTACAGCTGGTTTATTTAAATTAGGACCACAAATTGTATCTGGTTGTTATGGCTTTTATTCTAGAACTTCACTCCCCACCTCTCCACACCCTTGTGAGATTGGCTTGTTGAAGAAACCAGGCAGATTCCCTGTAGAGTCCCACCTGCTGGATTGGTCTGATTGTTGATTGTGGTGACGTTAACTCCTTTGCCATTGGCCTCTTTTCCCGTAAACTGAAGTTAGACCCGGAACCTGATTAGGTTCAGGTGTGGCCACGCTGCACATTTCTTATTGCCTAGAATCGGGAAGTGTATCTTGTCTGGTGGTCCTACTGTGGGTCCCTCTGTGCCTGGGGCAGAGATTGATTGGGGGGTAAGAGATTCTTGCCTAATCCTGCCACTGTCATTTTTCACGCTGCTACCAGCAAACAATTTGTGAGGTGGACTTTGGTCCCACATTGAATACTATCCAGTTCACTGCAAACCAGTGCATCCATTGATGATCCCTGACTGAATCAGTTATGTCACTGGTGTTGCAAAAGGTGATTTTCTAATTTTTTGTTCCTTCTACGTTTATTACCTAGAATCTGTAAAGAAGAGCTCTCCCTCCTTGCGTGGCACTGATTACCCTGAAATCCAGCGCCTTCTGAAAAGATGGGATAAATGCTAGATTCTTTCCTCATCATGACCAATTTTCAGTGAGGAGTGGGGGAAGTGTTTGGCCTTTAAGGGAGGGGCTGAAGATTGACTATAATGAGGGGTTAAGGTTTTCTCTTCCTTTGTTTTCTCCACTGTGATCTCAAGTCTTCAGAAATGGGCTGGAAGCACCACATGGGGCCGACTGCCCTTCCTGAGCAGTGGGGGCCTCCACTCGGAATTTTCCTGTTCCAGGCTAGTTCCCTGGGTGGGATCGGGGGAGGGGTGCTTCATTTCCAGGTCCTGTGTTTGCTCCATTTTTGGAATGAGCTGGGAGGGCCTTTGGAGATGGGGGGTGGGTAGCGTCATTATTTCTCGGGGGTTCCTCCTGGCTCTCTGCCTGTGGGAGATCATAGATTTCATCAGCCTCTTCCTGAATGGTCAGATGTTTCTAGCTTTTATTTTTGCCCCGTTCATATGATTAACAAGGAACTGAATTGTTATCTATCCATCATCGTTCACCTAATATTTATGGAGAGTGGTCTGTGGGCTTCAGCCTCTGGCTAACTCTGGAGGAAGTGCCCCTTAAGGAATTCCCTGTCTAGTTTGGGAGGAAAGACATACACGTAGGAAGTAGAGTAGAAAGCAGGGTCAGCCCAAATAGACTTGTAGAAATAAGCTCCAGTGGATTGGCCTGATAGCCATCATTTATTGAACACTTCTTCTATACTATGCACTTACCTTTAAAATCCCTAGAAGGTAGGTAAACGTTATCATCCTATATTTCGGTGAGGAAACCGGAGCTCACAGAGGTTACATAACTTACCCAAAGGCCTCACAGCTCTTAAATCCAGGAGCTCAGCTCTGTCTGCAAGCCCATGCTCCACTCACCACATCATGATGTCCTGTTACCAGCAGTTAAAAGACCCAGGAATTTAGAGAAGGTAAGAGACTAACTACAGGTGTTATCCACAAGATATTTGTTACATTAGAAATTTAAATTTTTCCCTTCTACATGTGATTGTCAAAATAATATTGTGCTAGCAATGTATTAAATATATTATAGCCGTGAAGAAAATATTTGTAGGAAAAAAATATGTCCATGATCTCACCACTTTAATAAGTGCTTCCAGTCTTGCCCTTGGGTATGGGTATTTGTACATGGTGTTAATCATAGTGCATATATTATTTCATGGTTTTTTGTTTGGCTTTATATGCATTATAAACATTTCTATGAAGTTATTATATTTATGATTTTAAAGACTGCGTACTAGTTCATGGAGGGGATGGAGCATAACTTACTTAACCAATCTACTCTTTTGGGTCTCATCTAGACACTTCTTAATTTTTTTTTTAATCTGAAAAAGCCCAAGGGAGGGTCTCTGTGCAGTTTTCTTTTTATCATTTTACGATGTATTTCCTCAGTAAATTCCCAGGAGTTGTTTACCTGGTTCACAGATGTAAACATTTTTGTTTTTTTGGCACTTGATATATTTTGCTGAATTGCTCTTCAGCAGGACTGTATACCATTCCTTGCTACCAGCAAAGGGTGGGGTGCCGTTTCTTCCCCAGCCTGGCCAGCATTACAGAGGCTCTTGACTTGTGTTTTACTTTCTGCTGATTTAAAAGGTATAACATGGTCCTTAGACTTCTTTTTTTTAATAAATTTATTTATTCATTTATTTTTGGCGGCGTTGGGTCTTCGTTGCTGCGCGTGGGCTTTCTCTAGTTGCGGCGAGCAGGGGCTACTCTTCATTGCGGTGCTCGGGCTTCTTATTGCGGTGGCTTGGCTTGTTGTGGAGCTCGGGCTCTAGGCACGCGGGCTCAGTAGTTGTGGCACGCGGTCTCTAGAGCGCAGGCTCAGTAGTTGTGGCGCGTGGGCTTAGTTGCTCCGTGGCATGTGGGATCTTCCTGGACCAGGGCTTGAACCCACGTCCCCTGCATTGGCAGACAGATTCTTAACCACTGCGCCACCAGGGAAGCCTGGACTTTTTAATGTATCTAGATGCATTAAATACATTGAATATTTGCCCACCATTTGTTCACTGTTTTTTATTTCTTCTATATGAATTGTCTATTCCTAAGCTTTGTTCATCATTTCTTGGGGCCTTTATCATAGTTTTATGTTTTATATGAGATGTTTACTTATATGAGTCAGGTCCAGACAGGAAATAGATGGCGCATTCAGCTGGATAGTTTGCAAAGAGTGTAATAACGGGACAGTTTCCAACGGTGTGAGCAGGGTTTGAGGAACCAATAGGAGAGAGCATCGGCCTGAGCGACCACTCTGGCACCTCAAGAAGCCAAGAGCGAGCAGGTACCACTCCCCGATAAGGATGATAATGCAGAGGGGGTCCCTGCCAGGAGCTGTGGCTTTGAGGGAGGGACCTGGCCAGCTCAAGATGACTGCAGGGAGGAAGCCAGGAGAATAAGCCCCCCACCTCCATTCCGCCCTCCTCCTCTCCTCTCCTGCTGGTGCCCTGAGCTCGGACCCCTGACCCCCTACACCTCCGTTGCCCAAATTGTGAGATGGCTTTGGGAGGTCCCTGGATAAAGATTTTTAGAAGTTTAATAGTCATGTGTTAAAATGCACACACACATTAAATGCTTATATCTTATTTATGTAAAAGCATATTTATAGAATCGATTATTTCACAAATGTTTCTTTTTGGTATAAGGCTAAACTGTATATTTAAGTTTAAAAATGGACTTGCTTTGGAGGACTACATAAAATAAAAGAGTATAGGTGCTACAGGGTCAGGGCAAAACTGACTGAAGTTTGGGGAAACGGACTTCCCTACAGGGACTCTCCCACAGCGTCTGATTCTTTGATCTCCAGTTTCACGCGCACACACACACGCACACACACGCACGCGCACACACACACACACGCGCACACACATCTGAGATTACTATCCTGGAAGGTCAAGGATTCTTGGTCACCAGTGGTCCCTTGTCCCTGATCCCCAGTGTTACAGAAGGGATGCAGGAATGCAAGGGAAGGTTGCTGAGGCCCCATCCCAGAGTTTCCCTTACCTAACTTACAGGGGAGCGCTGCGTCTGCTTGGGTTCATCAGGGTGGGCTGCCCCTAAGTCCCCACAGTCCTGAAACTGAACCCTGGGCTGCATTGTGCTCTCACAGCAGAGCCAGAGGGACGGAGAAAAGGGGAGCCTGGGCCCACATTCTGCTCTGGGGGAGGGAAGACAAGTACCACCCCCTTGTTCCAGCTCTCACGTCCCTGGAGCATGTAGGTGCACCCCAAAGGACGATACCCAAAGGGGCTCTACCTGGTCATCAGTGGCTAGTCTCCCTCCCCTTTGCCACCTGGCAAAGTTGGTTAAAGGCCCTGTCTCCCCGCACCCACCCCTCGGAAGAGGCAGTACTGACAGAGTCGTTCAGTAGCACAGGCCACTTGGAATTATCTGTCTTCTCTTTTGGGGGTGTCGGCCCCACCCAAAGAAGGCCCCTGACATGCACCTCTGTTTAGAGCATCTACAGGAGAAACCAGAGGACTTCAGGCAGAGGACAGATTACATTATGATTTATTATGTATCTTATGATGGCACTCAGAGAAGTGGTTTGACAAAATCTTTTTGAGAAGTGGAAAAGTTTGAACAGTGATTCCAGGTTTGGTGCGCCAGGCAAACTTGCACTCTGGGAAGGTGTTTCCTGCCCTCAACCACATAGGTAGAAGGACCAGATGTCCCAGTTTGCCAGGGGGCAGGCCCAGTTTATGCCTATTTGACCCCTTTCATTTAAAAAGGTATCTTGGTTTGGGCAATACACGGTTGCCACCTGAACTGTAGATACCTATGACTAGCCTCCAGAAAGAACACAAAATTTGGGGGTTGGAAGGGATTTCCCATGGTTCTTTTAGTTCGTTCTGTTGCTGGAAGACAACAAGCAAGCCCCCCAGCCCTTCCATAGAGGGGGACCTCCATGCCTCCCTCCCAGGTCCTGGATCCAGCCCTTTACAGGCGTCTCAATGGGAAGATTCACCACCACCACGTGCAGCACCACCCGCCAACCTTGTCCTGTCTGCCCAGAAGCCTCTGATAAGAGAGAGAAGAAAAGCTGGGACTTCTGGGGGAATGGCCTCTTGTTCTGACAGGGAGAAAGCCCTTGGCCTTGAAGACAAGCCCAGGAAGTAACTTGTTCTGCTGGCTTCCTTGCCATAAAAGCAATGAGCTCGTGGAGATCCCCAGAGGGGAGGCCAGGGAGTGAGTGGCCTGCAAGAGACCTCAGGAGGGGCAGGGCTGCAGTTGTGACCCTGTCTGCGGGGTCAGGGTCGCCACCACCCAGAGCCCAGCTGGCCTGGAACCATCTCAGCCCGACCAGCACCTGCCCCCCGCACCCCGGCACCTGCTGAGGGCAGGAGAGGAAGCCACCACTGGCTCTCTCGGGGCCTGGACCCCTGCCTGGGGCTGTCTGGGGCACCAACCCAATTCTTCTTCTGACTGCACCCCAACCCCACTGGTCAGCCACATCCCGGGGAGCAGACGGGGGACCAGAATGGGCACGTCCCTGGGTTGGGGGGGTTATTTCTCCATTTTGCTATTTGGGGAAGGATGTGTTTGATTTTACTTAATTGTAGGACATGCGTTATGTTCGTGCTGTGGGGCAGACAGGTGACCGTGCTAGGTGCTAGAAGTACAGGTGGCACTGGCTCCCGACCCTCTCTTGGATTGTCTTGGGTTTGTGGCACGATGCTCAAGGCACAGAGAAAGGAGCAGGTGCTCTGCCTGGGCTGGGGTGGGGGACGTTCCAGAAAGGAGCAGCATTTGAGCACAGTCTTGCAAGTGGGGAAGGGCTTTCCAGGCCAAGGAAAGTGCTTGAACACAGGTCCGAGGTG
Organism: Platanista minor; assembly: GCA_004363435.1. NCBI lineage: Eukaryota > Metazoa > Chordata > Mammalia > Artiodactyla > Platanistidae > Platanista > Platanista minor. The sequence continues at coordinate 9,534 of RJWK010032741.1, read as the reverse complement.
TTCTGAGGAATGGACGCAGCTGGGCGGGCTTGGAAGCTGACACGGGTTGGAGAGATGTGCTGAGAGGTGGGGTAGGAAGACCCTCTGGGGTCTCACAGACTGGCTGTGTGGTGTTGGGCAAGTTATTTCACTTCTCTCAGCCATAGTTTATTTATCTATATAATGGGGATAATATAACCTGCTTTTATTTTTATTTTTTTATTTTTTTGCAGTATGCGGGCCTCTCACTGCTGTGGCCTCTCCCGTTGCAGAGCACAGGCTCCGGATGCGCAGGGTCAGCGGCCATGGCTCACGGGCCCAGCCGCCCCGCGGCATGTGGGATCTTCCCGGACCGGGGCACGAACCCGTGTCCCCTGCATTGGCAGGCAGACTCTCAACCGCTGCGCCACCAGGGAAGCCCTAACCTGCTTTTATTCTTGTGAGAATGAAAGGATATATTGGATGTAAATCACCCAGCATGGTGCCTGGCATTTAAATGCTCACAAAATGTAAATTATTGGCACTGTTTCTACTGCTAATAATTAAGGTGGACTGTTCTTTTCTAAAACGTTATCTCTTGAGTCACTGGAGTGAGAAGCAGGTCTGGACTTGTGCTTTCATTTAGGCAAATACTACCTGGTAGGAGATGCTGATGGAAGAAAACTCACAGGGCTGGCTTGCTCCAGGCCCTGCTGCCATCTTTCTCTGACAGTTGCATCAGGCCAGCAGTGTGGCTCTTGATGTCAGTTAATGCATTTCTTAATTACTTTTTATTCCACAAATATTTATTGCAAACCTACTATGTGTCAGGTCTTGGGTCCGATGTCTTAGTACAAATATGTGGGTAATAGGTGACAGGGAGGCAGAGAGAGAGAGAAGAAACCTCATTTCTTTCCAAAACTGATTTTATAGAATGAGAAATGTGTTTGGAGGCTATAATTTAACTGCTTTTTGTGACCCTGTACCTGGAAACTTGGTGAGGGGGGTAGTTTCCTTCTGTGTGTCTCTTTCATTGCACTGTGGATGCCTCAAGAGTAGCCACTGTGGGAACAGATCACATTTGTCCATTTGGTTGCTCAGCAGATATTTATTGAGCACCTACTATGGGCCTAGCACTGTTCTATGCACTAGCTGTTTAAATGGTCTTTGAGCTATGAAGAGTTCTTTCAAAACCATAATGATTACCTCTAAATGATCACTTTTGTCGTAGAAACAACCAAGCCTACTTTTCCCTGCCTGTTCTAGCTCACACAGTCTTGGGAAGCGAAAGGAGGAAAACCCGGGGACCTGTATTGTTGTCTGTGCTCAAATCAAATGCCTCTCAGGGGAGTGATGGGTGGGGAAGGGGCTGGAGGAGGAGGGGCCTCAGCTCCTGTTTTGCTCTCTCTGTAGAGATGGGGGGTTTCCCTAAAGGACAGCCTATGGACTCCCCCCTCCAGGCTGTCACTCTCAGTGGGGTGATGGTTTCCGTCTGTTAAGGGAAGGAGCATCTACTCTCTCTCCCCTCGCCTCCCACACGTTTTGAACTCAGTCTCTACAGGAGGGAGTTTATCCCCTTCTGTTTCATTGGAGCAAATGGCTGCCTCAGACACGTGAAGGAGACTAAAGAGTGATAACAAAACTAATATAATAGTAGCAGTCGCCACCATGTTTGAGTGCTCATAATGTTCCAGGCATACACTCATATATAATGCTTTTCATACGTTATCTCACTTAATCCTCACAACAACACTGTCCAATTCGTACTGTCATCCGCAGTTCACAGACAAAATTGAGACCGTAAGCAGTCCATGGTCCCACAGCTGTAAATAGAAGAGCTGGGAGTTGAGGCCATTTCTCTCAGGCTTCGGGTGACTTCACCCATACACCATCCTGGTAGAAGGGTTGACTCACTTCTCTCCTGACCCTTCGCTTCTCTCATCCCTCCCTCCCTCCTTCTCTGTCTTAAAGATACTTCGGTTGATGAGCCAGGCTTAGAAAACCCCGATGAGCTTTCTCTAGAGTGGGTCATTGATAGCAAGGCACCCACACTGGGGCTACAAGGGTTAACTCTGGCCCAGTGCTTCAGTAATGAAGGCCTTGGCCTTGGGAGGCAGCTATTAGTCCTCCTTTCTAATTAAAAATCACCACCACTGGCTTTCCTCCCATGCTAACTAGAAGAGTGTGTGTATGTGTTTGTGTGCATAGCTCTTTATCTCCGTTTCCTGTTTCATATGTAATTCGACATTTTTTCCAGTTTGTGGATGTGGAACACGTGTAAGGTTGGGCCACGGTCTGTTAATAATCATTCCCGCGTTTGGGGGCTGGCTTGTTCCCACTGAGCCTGACCAAAGGCTTGTGGATCCCAATCTTCCCGCCTCACATAAGTTCCTTTGTCCTGATCACCCTGGTTTCTGAAGGGACTGCCTTTGGGGCAGTTTTGCCTTGCACATTGCTTTCTGGAAGATCTGGGATGGTTCTTGTGTATGCGGGGGCAGGGGTGGGGAGGTAGCACGGGACCCCAGTTTGGTAGATGAAGATGGAAGGCTCTGGGAAAGACAGCCCCCATCAGTGGTCGGTTGGGTGGGGTTGGGGGCTGAAACGCAGCCCCATATCTTTGTACTTCGTCAAGGCTAGATACGAGTCGTGGTGAATTTTTTAAAAATATTTATTTGTTTTTTTATTTGCCTGTGCCGGGTCTTAGTTGTGGCATGCGGGATCTTTAGTTGCGGCATGAGGGATCTAGTTCCTTGACCAGGGATTGAGCCCAGGCCCCTGCATTGGGAGCGCGGAGTCTTAACCACCAGGGAATTCACCACCCGAGTCGTGGTGAATATTAAGTGTTCACCTCCTGACCTTTCTCTGAGGTTTGCAAGCCTCAGCCAGTCTGGTCTGGACTCTCAGGCAGGACTGCCCCTGCTCAGCAGCATGGCCTTGTGGACCCCATCATGGAGTGTGGGGTGGAGGCCCCAGGAGAGGGTGGGTGGCTCTGGGGACTGGGGACCCTCCGCTTTCTCATCAGTGCCTCCTCAGCCGAGCAGTGGGTCTGATGAGACACATGGAAGTCCTGTTGAGCCTTAAGTGTCCTAGGGACCCTCCCCCCAACATGGATGAGAGTTGGGGTTCAGAGCCGCTGTCCAGGGTCTTGCTCAAACGCCCTGGTCTCCCCAGTGGTAATAGTTCTCCTGCTAGCTGGAGCTTCCCCACTCGCCTGGGTGTTTCTGAGCCCTGAATTTTTTTTTTTTTTTTGTAATTAGCCTCTGATTGCTAAGGATTATCTCATGTAGAGAATGGAATCAAAGCTGTTGGAGAATGCGAACTGGGAGGAGTCTTACCAGTCGGTCTGATCTGGGAAGAACAGAACCTGGGGTCCTTGGAGCCTTAGAATGTGCTTGGGGGCAGAGGGGGAGTCTTGGGCCCCTGATGCTGCACAGTTCTTTGTGGTGGGCACACATGCATTTTCTGGGGAGAGGGTCCCTGGCCTCCATGAACTTCCCAAGGTGTCTGGACTTCTCCAGAAAGGGAAGCATCACTGGTCTAATCACCACCACTTCACCAATCACCTCACCAAAGAGTGCTGTAGAAAAGTCCCAGAGGAATACAGTGGGGGGGTGGGGCACAGAGGGGTGCAGGGTCTAAATGCTTCTAGACCTCATACTTTCAGGTAACGTTTGCTAACAGGTGAGATACCTGTCCCCTCCCCTCAGAAGGGTGGGTGAGGTAGAAATAAATAGTTTGTATTTCTTTGCAGACGGGAGTAATCCATTTTTATTATTCGCTCTTAGCTTTGAGGATGTACAGTGAGGAGTCTCCATTGTAAAGAATTATAACCAGCCCAGACTCCCTGGCTTTGAATACTCCCTTATAAAATGCAGTTCCTTTTGTCACAATATTCTTATCTTCTGTTTGTTTCTGAGCTGAACAGAAATGCCCTAAGCTCCACCCCAGCTGTAGAGTTTCTAGACCAAAGGCTACTGTTTTCTTCCTGCAGGAACCCTGGGGTGTTTGGGGGTTAAAAGGCCTGGACCAGCCATGTGTGTTTAAAAAACAAGGCTGATTCCACAGCCGGCGGCTCCAGCCTGACTCCATCCTGCTGTTAATGGAGGACAGAGGACCACTTATAGCTTCCTCTTCACCCCATAACAAATAACCCAGTGCTCCCCCAGGCCTTCCTGTGCCCCCCACCCACACTGCCCTCCTGGTGGTGGCAGCAGCAGGCCTGTTCCAGTCTGTTTTCTCAGCAGGCCCTGCTCCTCTCTGTGATAAGGCCGTGACTAACCACTTTAGCCCTGGGTGGCTAGGCTGCCTTGCGTCTGTCGGGTGTTTGGCTACTCCAGAGCCTCCCGGGCAGGGTGGAGTCCTTTGTCCTGTAAACAAAGCTTGGTCCAGGTTTGAGCACAGGCTTGTGTGGTACCTCTTCTGGGCAGGCCTCCTTGCCTGCTCTAGCCCAGGTGGGTTACCTCTTTTTGTTGCATTAATTTAACACACGTTTGTTATACATCCTTTAAAAAAATTCCTTATCACAGCCTATAGCTACACAGTTTAGCTAATTATCAATATCGTCATCATCGTTATCTTAATTCCCGTTTACCGGAATTCAGTCTGTCCTCAACTTGGCAGTAAGCGTCTTACACGAAATGTTTTATTGACTCAGCACAAGAATCCCATGAAGTTGGCACCATTGATATCCCATTTTACAGACATGGAAACTGAGGCATTTTTGTGTTCTCCTTTCTTAGCTTTTATCACCCTCTGTGGTCCATTGTGTGTTCGTTTATTTATTTATTTATTTATTTATTTATTTATTTATTTATAATTTTTGCGGTACGCGGGCCTCTCACTGTTGTGGCCTCTCCCGTCGCGGAGCACGGGCTCCAGACGCACAGGCCCAGCGGCCATGGCTCACGGGCCCAGCCGCTCCGCGGCATGTGGGATCTTCCCGGACCGGGGCACGAACCCGTGTCCCCTGCATCGGCAGGCGGACTTTCAACCACTGCGCCACCAGGGAAGCCCCCATTGTGTGTTTATTTGGTTACTTGTTTCATATCTGGCTCCCACATTATATCATGAACTCCACGAGGGCAAGGCTTTCCCTTCGGAGGTGCTGGGGGCCTGGCATGAGCAGTGTCCAGCACCCAGGAGGTACTTAGTAAAAGCTTGCTTGATGGTTGAATAAGATGCAGGAGGCTGTCACTTGTCCACAGCTTCCCAACTTATCAGCGGTGAAGCTGGGATTTGAACCTGTGAAGCGGTGCCTCTCAGCTGGGTGAGTCCTTGTCCCCAGACAGACCTTCAGCTCCTTCACGCAGGGCCAAGGTCTTCCCTGAAAGTGCACCCAGGCTTTGGAGTGGGACCCACCTGGGTTCAAATACTGGTTCTACCACTCAGTTGGGTGACACTTGGAAAGCTACCTGTCCGTTCTGAACCCAAGGGTCCACATACCTGAAGCAGGAAAAATAAGGCCCACCTGCCTGGGTTGTTGTAAGAATTAGAAATAATACATGGGTTTCCTGGTTTATCCTGTTTTTTTTTGTTTTGTTTTGTTTTGTTTTTGCGGTACGCGGGCCTCTCACTGCTGTGGCCTCTCCCGTTGCGGAACACAGGCTCTGGACGCGCAGGCCCAGTGGCCATGGCTCATGGGTCCAGCTGCTCCGCGGCATGTGGGATCTTCCCGGACCGGGGCACGAACCTGCGTCCCCTCCATTGGCAGGCGGACTCTCAACCACTGCGCCACCAGGGAAACCCTATCCTAAGCTTTTAACCAAAAGAAGTTTTTGATCCTTCTTTGACCCTCAAACACATCTTTCTCTCCAGAAATAACTACTATTAATGGTTTGGTGTGTATGCGTTTACGTAAATAATATACATTTTACATAAAATTATGCTAGGCATGTTGTTCTGAAATTTGCTTTTTTCATTAGCCTCTATCGGGGGCCTTTCCCTGTCACTACATTCAGATTGACCTCAGTCTTCTCAATGGCTGCACAGCATTACTGGTGTAGGAATACTGGACCATTACTTATGTAACAATTCTCCTATTATGGCCTTTTAAGTTGTTTCCAATTTTTCTTTATTTCATATAAGACGGCAGTGAATATTGTTTCTCTTATCTACTGCTGAGGAACAAAGCCCTTAAAACTTAGTGGCTTAAAACAACTTCTTATTTCCTCATGTTTCTATGAATTGAGTGGTTCTTCCGCCTTATGTCGTGTTGGCAAAAGGTTGAGGGTCTAAAACATGGCTGGCCGTTGGTGCGGGCTGGTGGCTGGGAGCTGAGCTGGGCTGTCACCAGGAGCACCTTAACTGTCCTCTAAGTGGTCTCTAAACATGGCTTGGGTTTCTCACAGCATGGGGCTGGGTTCCAGAATGTCACTTCTGCCATTTTCTGTTGATCAACTCCAGTCATGGGGCAAGCCCAGATTCAAGGGGGCGGGAGACAAGCTCTACCTCTTGATGTGAAGCAGCATCCATGCCTGTGCAGGAGAAGGAAAATTGTTGGGGGCCATTTTTGGAGCCTGGCTACACATTTATATATGGATGTAAGTGTATGTGTATCTTTGTTCTTCCTGTATCTTTGTAAATAGGTGGGAGTGTTTTATAGGTTGATTCCTAGAAGGGAATTGTTGGCTCAAGGGGTATGCACATTTCTGCTCTGGGTAGCTACTGCAAATTTGCCTTCAACAGAGCTGTACCCAAACGCGCTCTCCTCAGCGAAGAACAAGAATGCCCTCTCCAGCGCTGGATATCATCAATTGTTTTCATCTTTGTCCATCTGATGGGTGAAAACTTGCATCTTGTTTTTACTATTAGTAGTATTCAGCATCTTTTTAGATTTTCATTCTTCTTTCTACTTGAGAGTTCAATTTGCGGATGTGCCGGTAAATATCCTATCTCTCTGGTACCATCAAGGAAACAGAGTGATGGTTTGAAGGGCTGAGGGGGGCAGACACCGCATATGAGGACTCTGATTCGAGGCCTCATCAACCAGCTCTGTGCCTGTGACCTGCCTTTGAGAGAGAGGGTTTCATGGTGTCAGTGAGCAAATTATTAACCCAGGCTCATTACTTACTTAGATGGGTTTTCAGAGGGCTCTGTAGTTCCTAGTAAGAGAATGTTCTGCACTTCACTGGAATTGTAAGGCCAGCTCTGAACTCTGAGGCCAGTGGCTGGGCTGCGAAAGCCCATTTAGTAATGAGGAGGGAGTGGGCTACAGGCAGCCAGATCAGGGGAGTAAATCCTCTATTTAATGCCCCCTTGTTAACATGCTTTTCAGGCTCTTTCCTTCTAGTATTCCCACTTTCCCACAAAAGGAAGATAAGAAGATGTTGGCAATTATGCCTTTGATGGAATGGTCCAGGGTTTAATTCAGAAACACTCACTGGTCAAGGTTGCTCCCACGGATTTTCCCGCTTTGGATCCGAGCCCCATCTCCTGGACTTTGCTCACTAGCATGTCTTACAGGACCGTTTTGGTTATGAGACAGAAAAGCCGGCACTCACTGTAGCTTAAGCAGGAGAATAAAAATGTATATTTATTGGATCACATACTAAGCTGTCTAGGGGTGGAGATGGGAATGGATTGAAGTCAGGGCTCAAAGATGGCGATCATCAAGCCGGGACTCTGTCTCTCGGATCTCCTCTGCTCTCCTTAGACTCCCTGTGAGACATGAGGGTGGTGGCCTGGACCTTTATCCGCAGGGCTCTCGGTTCTGAGGGCCTGTCTCAAGCTCTGGGTCCCCAGCAAGGCCCCTGTGGCCCATTGGCTCTGGCCCCCCAGGGCCATTTTCCCATCCTGGATGCAAGCCGTGTGGCCCAGGGGACCTGGCACAGTGATTGGCTCAGGCTGGGAGGTGTGTTCCACCCCAAGGCCTGTGTTCTGGAACCTCACCTTGAGCCTGGAGAAGGAGTGGAGCCCAAACCAGCCCTGGAGGCTCTTTCCTGAAGGCTCTTTTCCTGAGGAAGGGGCATGGGGAACGTCAGGGACCCAAGTCATTGTCCCTGGTTCCTTCATGTTGCGTATCACACGGTCATTCATTTAGGACAGAAAACCCACCAGGGGAGGGATTTGGGCGCCCAACAGCTCAGATAAAGCCAATTCATCTCATCCCAGGACCAACAGTGGCAAACAAAAAACTGCAGGTAGACTAAGGATAATTGCCAGTGACCCCAAAGCCTGGGTTTCATCACTGGTTGTCGTTGGTTTTTCTGCCTTCTCAGGGTGGGTGGGGTCGAGGCTAGATGTGACCCCTTCTCCAGCCCTCTTGCCCTAAGGGAGGGTGGCTGAGTGGACAAAAGGCCCAGAAGGGAGGAGGGCTGAAGCTGGTAGAGTGCCCCCGTTCAAAATCCAGTTACAGGATTAGAATTTGTAAAAATTGATTATCTTTATTGCAGACTGTCTGTATGGGTTTAGGTCAAGGATCTATATTTTTCTCCAACCACAAACTTACACAGTTTGGAGAAGTGAAATGTCCTTCTTGGCCCGGCTGGGTGAACAGCCCTGGGATGGATGTGTTAACAGTTCCCGATGGGGTTATTAGTCTCCTGTTAATCCCTTTATGGTTTACTTTTTTGGTTTTGTTTTGTAGAGAAAATTCAGGTTAAATATTTATTGTAGGGGAAAGGAATGCTGCTCCCTCCTGCCTCTCCTGCTTTGTTGCTGTTAGTTGTCTACTTGGCAATAGCATGCAAACAGGATAAACTCTGTAAACGGTACCAAATGCTCTATGGGCAAAGTCTATCACCTGGACCCTCTGGCCCAGCAGCCCTGCTCACCAGCCCAGAGGCATCCTTCCTGAGAGAGTCCACACACTATTTCTTTTTCATAGAAAAATGTCCCACATAAACATTACTGAATGATGACTTATTTTTGTTGTTCTTTAAAATAAAACAACTAGAATTTTGTCCACACCAGCGACTTCAAACACCCCTCCCCACCACCACCACCACCACCACCACCACCACCCCCCCGCCTCCCTGAGTTGAGGCCACAGAGTTAGAGAAAGAAATCCCACCACAGTCACGCTGCCTCTGGCGGGGTACACACGTCTGCGTGTTCTCTTCCCAATGCTCTGCATTCACCAGGCCGCACGCTGAACAGCTTCCTGGCTCGTTTGATCAAGAACTGGTTTCGCTCAACATTATTTGACAAGATCCCCCCCCTCCCCGCACCTTATTTGCTGTCTGGGCTCCGGACACCCCCCAGTTTCCAAAAATAAAGCCCATCCTCAAAGTTGAAGACTCACCACCACCGAGGCTGCACGAAAGTTGCTGGCTAAGAACCTGAAGGCCCTTTTGAAAGAAGAGGCCAAGAAACATGGCAAACGGGGCAAGACTCCACTGGGGAAGCTTTCGTGTCACCCCTGCTGTGTCCCAGGCCTTGTGTGTGGCCCCGGGGATAAAGTGATGAATGATGCACAGCCCCCTTTCCCAGCAGCGCTTAGTGCAGTCCCAGGAGGTGGGCATGGGCGTGGCTGTGACATAATCACTCATGTGGGTCTCAGTCCCATGGAGAGGGCTGTGAATGATGTTCATCCTAGACATAAAAGTTCTGCTGTTTGTTGAAAAAAAAAAAAAAAAA